>JBBMKA010000003.1:7290498-7302709 GCA_037833695.1 Sechiopsis laciniata
TATAAAGACTACAGTGTCCTGTTTGTATCGAATCATTTTGTCAAGTTATATCAATGCCCTTTGTTATGAGTGAAATTCGTGATCAATACCTAATGAAACTCACGAGCTCAATTACAAGAAGTTAGACTCAAAAATGTGTTCGGCTCAATTCACAAGCCCAAATCGTATTCCTAGGCTACAAAGATCTACATATCTATAAATAATCGGTCATTTTACTATTAGTTAGGAAGAAACATTTGGTTTTGGTTGTAATTATTGGGCGATATGTTGGCATTTTACTAATTATGTTTATAATTTGTTCGTTTGTTTTTTGCCATCCATTTTAAGCATCAAATTTCGCTGTGAAACAATAGTAGCATAGTTTAGTAATATCTATAATCAAAAATAAAAAATGTTATATGTTTGAGACTTCACTCAAAACTAGTTGAAGTAAAAAAAAAAAAATAATAATAATACTTATAGCAATTAAAATAAATATTTGTGACTAAATGATCGATCGTCTGAAGTAAGAACGCCGCAATTATAATTGGTACAAATATATATTATTTGAAATCATAATAATTGGAACAAATATGAATTAAAATACCAAATACTTTATTATGATGTAGATTATATAAGAATGTCTACAACAATAATTGAGTGATGTAATTATGAATTGAAGTCTTTCATTCCTAATTATTGTAGAACTTTAAAAAAAAAAACACATGATATTAAAATTGTAGAAATTCAAAGTGATTACTTTATTTTTGATATTTGTGATAAAATTGCATACACCTCATTATTTATTGTCACTAAATAGAAATAATTTATAAGTCGATGACCATTATAAACTGAATCATCTATTTGAAATTACAACAATTAAATTAGAGAAATTCGAATGTATGATTGATTATTGAGTATATATTACTGTTAAGGCTACTGTTTTTGTTTGGATTGATTTGTAAGTATATATCAAAAGAGAAAGAAGTCAAAATATAGAAAACTAACAAGAGCAACCCAATCGATTAGCCAAGAAATTAGAATCAAACGCGAAATGAACATCAATCTTCAAATTCATGCAAAATGTCTCATAAAAAAAGAAGAAAAAATCAATAAAATTCATGCAAAAAACAAAATTCCAATTCCAATTTCAATCCATTCAGGCACTTCTTCCCAAAAATCCAGCCCCGCCACCAATCCAATCTCATCATCAATCAATGTCAAGCTTTAACCATTCATCGATAATGGCCGTCACTTTCCATTCCCACAGTCCCTTCTTCTCCTCCGCCACCGCCGGCCGCCGCATTTTCCTTCTCCAACCGCCGCCGCCGGTTCCGCCGGGAGGCGGTGAGAGAAGTTCAGTGAATTATGGAGGTGGAGTTGGGTGGTGGTGGACGTTAGCACCACGCGCTCGCCTCGTGTACGATAAGAACCCTAAAATTTTAGGGTTTCGTTGTTGCGGATATAAATGTCTTTCTATGGGGTCTAAAAGGCCCAATTCCAATTTCCATTCCTCCGAAAAAAGAGGAGGGGTTTTTGGGTCTGCTTCTTCTGATTACGCTTCTCCTTCATTTGCCGCCTCTGAATTTGTTTCTGCTGATATGAGTTCACAGAAGACCAATGACCATAACAATGGCTTCTTCCAAACTCCATCAATGCACCATCACGAACCACAACGTTCCAAATTGCTCACATTGCCCACCATTTTGACGCTTGCCCGAGTCGCCGCTGTCCCGATACTTGTTTGCAGTATGTTCCCAATTTCTTCGTCTAAGTTTATCGCAATTTGTGTTTGTTTCGATCGTCTGATTGGATTAAATGTATATGCGATCTATTACAGATCCGTAATTGTTGTTGCGTGTTGTGATTCGCTCCGATCGGATTTGTATTGGAAAATTTCTGTATGTGGCTTCTGTTTACGATTGTTTTTTTTTTTTTTTGTGTGAAAGTGAGATTGAATATGGGTTAGCTTAAAATAAGTTTTTTCGTTGATACTTCGTCTATAACTAGCTGATTATTCTAAAATATTCTTTGGATGTTACTTTGTTCTGTTGTTAAGTCTGAAAATGTTATACCAGCTGATTATTATTGTGAGTTTGAAGCATTTATGATGGCAATTTGTGACTTAAATTAGATCGTTGTCAGCTGCCTACAATGAACGCCTGAATTTGTTTCGTATTTGTCTCTGAAAACTGACTGCTTTGGATTCTATTGTATTTGTTTGTGAAAAACAGTCATTTTAGTGCACTTGGTTTTAATAATTATAAAAAGGGAACTGCGGGTTTTGATATCAGCCTTCTATGTTGATGATTAGTTTCATTATCTCCATCCACTTGCCTCTAGTTTGTATAAGTTGAAGTAAAAGTTAACTTGAATTTAATCATAACAATATGTGATTTTGTTATTAGCCTTCTATGTTGATAATTGGCGGGGAACAACTGCGACAACTAGTATATTCATTGCTGCAGCAGTTACAGATTGGCTCGATGGTTATATTGCTCGGAAGGTAAGTTATTCACATACTTGAAATTCATATCCTGTACGGTGGGGAAAACCCGTGTTGTTTATTCTTTTTATAGCTGTCTCAATCAGTCTGGTCCTGATCTTTATATGCATTTATCAGATGAGTTTAGGTTCTGCTTTTGGTGCGTTTCTTGATCCAGTAGCTGATAAGGTTAGTTCCTCATCTTTGTTTAGGTTCTGACTCATAAGTTTGATCCAATCGAATTGAACTTGTACAGTTAAGATATGGTTCAAATATTATTAATCAACTAACATTCTTTTACTACAGCTTATGGTTGCTGCCACACTGATTTTACTATGTACACAACCTTTGGAAGTTTCTATGTTTGGTCATGTTCCTTGGCTTCTGACCGTACCTACTGTAGCAATTATTGGCAGGGAGGTAATAAATTTTCTGGCCTAATTGGCATTTTGCCAATTTTTTTACACCAGTTTAAAAGGCTAAAGGCAGCCTCGGAGTCTCTCGAAGAAGTGAGATGCAAGTCTCGAGGTGGTATAAGGGGGTCGGACAATGATATCAACAATTTAGTCAGTTTTTAGGAAATTTGTTTTAGTTTTTCCTCCCCACTACTTTCTTCAATGTCTTCAACTAATAATTTTAGGCTTTTTTTTCCTGTTAAATCTTCTTTTTGAAAATGCCTTCTTTTATTATCAGTTTGCTCCATGCCTGCCTGCAGCCTGCATTTTATTTTCCTGTTCTTTTTTTTCCCCCTCCTGCTTTTGTACATTTCAACTGTATCTATGAATTCATAATGGCTGTCTAATTTATTTGTAGATAACCATGTCTGCGGTTAGAGAATGGGCTGCTTCCCAAAACAGTAAGCTTTCGAAGGTTTGTTTTCCTATAGATCAAAAACTAATACAGTTTGTTTGAATTGATGAATCTTTTAATCTGAACTTAATATGTCTGAGAAACAGGCTGTGGCCGTAAATAACTTGGGGAAGTGGAAAACAGCAACACAGATGATTGCATTAACCACCCTCCTGGCTAGCCGAGACAGCAGGTTCATTTTCTCTCTGTTTTCTTCCTCAACCATTTTTCACATTTTTTACCACATAAGAAACTTCTGTTATGACCTTACTGAATGCTATCTATTTTGGTAGGTCGTATAACTGTTTCCTTGAGTTTTAAGAAACTCACTTTTGTTAGTCCTGATTTTTACAAAAATTTATATCACCAAATACAATAACATATATATTTTTTTGGAAACCGAGTTTTGCCCCATTACCTACTTAGGACACCCATGCCTATTCCAAGGGTCAGACCCAAAGGAGACAACAATGTATTTTACCATTAAGTTCACTCGTGAGTTTCAAACTTGATATCTCTAAGAGAGGATAGCTTGGAGACCCAAATTACAAAGTTGCCAATAAAAACTTAGTTCAACTGGCATGATTGTGAATCCAAAATTAAGAGGTTATGGGTTCAAATCTTCCACTCTCAAATATTGTTGAATTAAAAAAAGAAAGTAATAACATTATGTCATTATCAAACGAGCTCTTCTATATCTGCAAAGCTAATTGTTTCATTTTCCCCCCTTTTTGTTAGTCTTGGTGGAGGATCTGGAATTGTAGTAGCAACTGGTGTGGTTTTGTTGTACATATCAGCTTGGCTTGCTGTGTGGTCACTATTTGTCTATTCCCGCAAAATCTCGAAAGTTTTACTTCGCTAGCACGATCCAACCGGACCTTTCGATTCTCTTTGTTTTTGTTCAAACACGCATGCAACTGCTAGGTCAATCTCATGGCTAAAATTTACTGATGGGTTGATCTGTTGGTGGGTGATGCCCAAATTTAGAGATCTGTGGAAGCCATTTTCTCAAGTAACATGCAACCTGGGAGGGTTTCTAAGAAGACAGCAGCCATAGTTACAGACCTGCAGAAGCTGGAATGAGGTCTGGCTGTAACTATATAATTTTACTAACTACTTCAAAAAGTAATTATAAATTGGCACTTTATCTCATGCTCATTGATGTTTAAATTCAATCTGGCTGAGATAAACCTGATGCTTTTCAGGAGTGCTGAGTTTTCAAGTTTTGTAAATAATTTTTTTTTTCTTTTACATTTTTTAGATGATATTTATTGGAACTACATTGATGTAGTAGAACAGGTTGAATTGATATTTAATTTTTTATTTGCTTAGAAGACATTTTGTCTAAATGAACAAAAGTTTGTTTGCCCCCCTCATAAAGCATAAAAAATAAGGCTGTTAGGAAATATTTTTACAGAACAATTTTGTTTAATTGTTATGGATGGAATGACTGAGCTTTTCGAAAGAGAACAACTTTTTGAAAAAGATTTCACCGTAGACTTTCAATTTTATTGAATTGTATCAGTGAAGGGTAAATATGATAAATTTTACCCTCTTTCAGTTTTTGCTAAAGCACAGTATAATTTTAACAAATAGCAATAATTTCCTAAAAGAAAATAGCAACCCAATGAAATCATTTTTGCATGGAAAGTTAAAACTATATATAAGAAAAATTACAAAAGAAGTGAGCAAAGATCAATCGGTATTTTGAAGGTACAAACAATCATGAGGTCACGGTTCTGGTTGAATCATAATATAATTTTAACAAATAGCAATGATTTCTTAAAAGATAGCAAAGTAAAATCTAAAAGACATCATGTTTATGTAAAGTTTTGATGAATGTAAAAGAAGTTAGTTTAGTTGGTATTCTAAATGTACAAACGATTACAACATTTTTACAATGTCTGTGGTTCGAGTCTTCCAATCCTATGTATCAAAAAAAAATATCATACAAGTTAATTATCTTCTAAAAGAAACAACTATGTGCACAGCGTTCAGTAGCCATTGCCATGGGCCCATGAGGACCCTCTGCACTCTTGGCTTTCACAAAGGGCTCTGCACACAAAAAGAAAAAGAAAATGATACAGTGAAAGATTTATACTTTCTCATTAAAAAATAATTATTAAAAAAAATTAGGTTAGTCATCATAAAAAAAATGATTTATTCTCATGATTGAATTTTTCAATAATTGTTGGACACATAAGTTTTAGAAGAAATTTCCTCATTCGCGTGATAACTGATCCATCAAACTAGTGAGATGTTTCTTGATCTTTCATGATCGAATTTAACCTAAAAATAATATTGCCAAACAAAATTTCCATCCTATAGAATAACTTTTAATTGTTTAGGATCAAAACATGTATGAAACATGCCTTGAAGCCTCTAAATTTTACCTTACAAGAACACAAACTAAGATTTATTGATAAAGGCCTTGGAGTGCATAAGTTGATAAATTCAATCCATGATAGTCACCTACCTAGAAATTAATTTTCTACACATTTCCTTAGTACTCAAATATTGTAGAGCCAGGTGGTATGTCCCGTAACATTAGTCGAGGTGTGCGAAAGCTAGTCCAGACAGTCACGAAAAAAAAAATATATATATATATATATAATATAAAATTAACTGAAGTGAGAAACTTTCATTGATAACATGAAAATAGCCTATCATAGTTACAAAAAAACTTTTAAGTGTAAGACATTTAGAACTCTCTCGAGTATTCTAATTCAAAACCTAACTCCACAAACTAATGTCACTAACTCTTTGACCAATTACTATTATTCCCCTACTAATATCCACTGATACTAATCTGCCGTTGTTGGTATCTTACAACATAAAATAGAAAATTTGCAGGTATTTATATCTTGAAATAATAGATAAAATTACCATTCCAAAAACCGCTTCTTATAGCTGTTCACATGCTCCCGTTGATCACCCTTTGTTTGTCGGTACCCCTCGATCTTGTCCATCTCCTATGAAACAGAAAATAAATCGATATCATAGAAACCCCTATTACGACAACAGTCTCAATGCATACAACCATCCATTACCCATTTTGACTCATGGATATAAAAAAAATAAAATAAAAATCAGGAAGGCTGCCATATTATAGTTGCCACCCTCTAAGTCGCACATATATATGGATAGGAAATTAGAGCTTGGTGTGCCAAATGGAAAAGGAAAAGTTAAGTGACAAAATTGACCACACTAATACAGTAAGGATTTAGTCCTATTCAGGTGATTTATTCAGATTTCTAAATAACAAAATTTGTCAGCGTTGACCAACATCCGACCCCAACCAGCTTACAAAAGTTCCAAAATACTCTCTTCCGCGATAAGAGTTTTTGTTTTTGTTTTTGTTTTGTTTCTGTTCTTTGACTAGTAGAAAATGGGGTTGTGTGTCATTTTGTGAATTTTTTGGGATGAGAAAAGCAGTAGAATTTCTAAAGAGGCTGAGAGATCCTTGAGCAATATTTAGACCCTCATTCAATTCTATGTTTGACTGAGTTAGTGAGTAACTGAACTTTTTTTTAATAGTTAAGAATGATTTTACTTAATTGAAGACAGTTTTTGCAAGGAGTTTCCACTATTTGTATGGGCTGTTATTATATTCTTTCCTTTTTTTCAATGAAAGCTGGGACTATTACTGAAAAAAGTAGCAGAGTGCCATGGACGACTCTTTTGCTTTCTTCCAGTCTGGTTTAGTTCAAAGAAAAAGGTGTTTGGCTACTATTTATTTACTAGAACTGATGAGATCAGTATATCAAAATCATGATTTATGACCACTCCATAGCTCTTGGTAGCATCATTCATAGCCTTATGATTGATGAAGAATGAACTCAACTATTTCTTGGAGACCAGAAAGAGATCTTTACTTTACCTCAAGCCAAGCTGCCAGTTTTGGCCTGCCAGCAGTGATGTTATAAGCCTTTACTTCCAATAAGAACGGCTGAAACCTTTCAATAAACGGAGCATAAGCTATATCCACCTGAGAGTGAAGAAAAATGGTTACATAAATCAACAACAACGTTGTATTTATCGGTCAATGTTTTTGTAAATAAAAGGGCTTTACATTCTGCATTGGTTTAAATAATTTTTATCAGTTTTATTTAGCTACCATGTTTTTTTTATAAAAACATAAATCAACATTGACATCGTATTAATTTCCATCAACTATCAGCACTAAATGATTGGGCCTACAAAGTGGAAGTCATTACTTACCAAACTAAACTGGCCTAGAAAAAAGGGGCCATCGTCATATTTCGAAAGAGATGATTCCATGTAGTCAAATGCCACATCTAACAAAAGATATATAATTTGAATGATTCAACTTGATTTCCCTGTCAAAAACAACATGGAAAAGAAAGAAGAAGCTGCTACTATCTCACCAGCTTCATTTCCTTCTCCTTTAAATGAAGAAACCACAGATCCCCTGAAAGAGTCTATGTAGTTTATCAACTCTTCAGCGAACTCTCTCTTTCTCGGATCCTATATATTTGGATTATGATGCTTTAGTATTAAATGATGTGTAATTCGAGCCTATAATAAAAAGGAATTCCTTCATAGATACTTACATCAGGAAATAATGAAGGCCCCTCAAAATTGCTGTCAATATATTTAATTAAGTCAAGACTCTCTCCTTTGACTTCATTGTTGTGTTCAAGAGCTGGTACCTGCGCTAATATTCACCTCAAAAGTCAAAAACATCAAAGAGGAAACGGACAGCAGCTTAATTGTATTGCTTGGTCGATATAATTAAATTTACCCCACCCATAAACTTAAGCTTTTGAATTATGGATGATTTAACATGATATCAGCACAGAAGATAGGTCATGTGTTAAAATCCTTGACGAGTCATTTCGTCCCTAATTTAATATATGTTTTGGAAGCTGAGAAATCGAACCTTCACTCCACTATATTCAGGGTAACCACACCCATTCTTAGGCCAGGCACTGGGAGAGAATGGAAATAGGAGGTGTCTACAAATCATCCCTAATTTAATATTGAGTTCTACTCAATGGACATTCTCAAAATTTCAAATCCACAAGTGAGAGGAGTGTTGGTTGATACCATTAAATTTACCCCAACCCATAAGCTTTAAACTTTTGGATTGATGGGTGTCCCGATTCAACAGTATTTAACAATGGCCATCCCCAAACACCGAGTGCAGAGTTCAGTTCAGTGACCACTTTTTTTTATCAGCTGAAGTTTTGTGTCACTCATTTCTTTCTTGTTTTTTTACCTGCAAGCAGGGGGGCAATTGCCTCCTAAGTTTTTTTTAGATGCAAGAAAACATATAAAGAACTAAGATTTTGCTCTAATATCCCCAAAGTTTGCCCTAACAGAAAACTTCTAGCCCCCCCTACCCTAACCACCATCAAAGTGACTTAGCTAGGCGTCAAAATGGTGTCAAGTTGAATCATCCTTGACTCTTTCTTCTTCACAGCCGCAGGTAAATGAAGCTCAATAGTTATTATTTGACTACCATGATTATAATTCATTTATACTGAAACATCTTTACCTTGTTAGGCGGGTAAACCTTTTCCTTGTACCAAGATGGCCTATCTCTTAGATTTATTGGAACCAATTGTATCTTATTCTGCAAAGCCTGCTCCAAAACAAAATTATGAACTAATGATATATGTCAGGAGAGCAATGTTGATCTTCAAAGCACGTCAAAAGAAAAATAACAAGACATGAAACACAACAAAACAGGCTTAGAAGGTGGAAGTTATTTGGCGGGTAAGAGAGATAACCTTACAGTTCCGAGTAATCCACACACGTTGCGCGTAAGGGCATGTATAAGATATATAAAGCCTACAGTGATTAAAGACACAACGTTAGCGTTGCTACCATCAAAAAGACATTCAAACGAAGCATAATATAAGCGTTAGTATAAAACAAAGGGTTTGCATATGATAACATGAATGCTTAGAAATATTTGTATCAACTCAAGTTTTTACTTTCGGTGATGCTTAACATGATATATGATATCAAGGTTCAAGACAGGGTATCCTGAATTTGCAATGTTTTTTTTTTAATAAAATAATTGTGGTTATAATTGTTCGGGCCAAATTATGCACTTTGAGTAATCTCATGAAACAACCGTCAGACCCTTTACAATTGGTTGTTAACTATTAAGGAACCCGTAGGAAACTAATCCTATGTAGGTAACCACCATGGATTGAACTCATTGCCTTTTAGTTTTCTAAACCCCTTTTGACAACTAAGTCAACTTATGTCAATTTTTTTTACCAATTGTTGTCAATTTTTTTTTTGATACCGTGACTGTCCGGACCAACTTACGCACATCTCGATTATTGTCATGAGATATACAGCCGACCCTACAACATATATGGATGCCAAGAAAACTCGTAGTAAATTAATTCCTAAATAAGTGGCGACCACGGGTTGAATCCTTACCTCTTTAGTTCTCCTGACATTTCTTGACCACTAAACCACTTCATGATGATTAATTGTTGTTTATGTTACGGGCTGTGATTCGCAAATTAAATTAACATCCGAGCAAGTGTTTAAAGAATATATATGAATAATTTAAAATCAACATGGTCTATCAACTTGAGCTTCAAGTACAGTGATTGCATAAATTACAGTTAATGAGATAAGAATTGAACCAACCTCGTCGTTCCATCAAAGACAGGAGGAGGTTCTGAAGCCGAAGTGAGGGCTGGAGGAAGAACTTCCTGAACAGCTCTTTCACACACAAAACAACAAGCGAAAACACAGCAAGAAAGCTCAAATCAGTCACTAATACAAAATTGAACCTCGATTACTTTTCTTATTTATCTTTTTTTTTTTGTGAAATTTCAATGAAGTAATTTCACAAAAGCTATATGAACTTATTGAGCTCAAAATTTTACTTCTCACAATTTCATAACAGAATCTCAATCCTCAATGTCATTAAATTTCATACATGTTCCAATATTCATCTGCTCTGCAACAATAATCTCAGAAATACAAAGTTGAAACAAAAATGATTCAGTTCGATAGCACAATAGAAAATCAAATAACCTAAACTTTAAACTCGTTACTTCAATTCCTCCATTTTCATGCAGCATAGAAAGAAATGAAGAAAAGAACATACTCGGCAGCAATTTTGGCAGAATTTACAGGTCTGGCTCGTGTTACAGATGCTTGTTTTTGAAGCTTAATAGGAGAAAGACGAATGGCGGTCGAGAATGTTAAACTCCTCCTGGTTGGAAAGGGAATGCAAGAAACTGAAACGTCGGAGCAGGACGAGAGCTGTGAGAAGCCGATGGTGCTGCAATGTGTGGATGTCGCCATGATTATCGATTGTTTACCTCTGCCTTTCCAATTATAAAATTTTGGAGTTTTTTATTTATTTTTTATTATTATTAATAATTCAACATTATTTGTAGTGGTTGATTTAAACTAGTTACTATGTCTTAAGGAGTTAGTTTGGATGAGTGGTTACTTTGAGGAGTTAGTTTTAGTAGTTAGAAATTGAGAGTTGAGCAAAAAACTCGTTTCGATATGAGTTTTATGTAGATGAGTTTGAGACAATAGGTTGTTTGAGTTGTTTGGATGTTGATTTGAAATAAATAGTTATTTTGAATAGTTAAAAAAGAATTATTAGAAACTAATAGTTAAAAATGAATTATTTTGAATATTTGTAAAGAAAAATACTTACCTCCTTGAATAAGGAGACAAACCCTCCTTAGTGCATATTTGGTGTCACAATTTTTTTTTTCTTTTTCTTTTCTATATTGTTTAAACAAAAATTTTGTGGCATTAAATGGTGTCAGATATGCAACAATGGAGGACTTGCCTCCTTGTTCATAAGGAGGCAAGTATTTCTCATTTGTAAATGAATGATTAGAAATGAAAAGTTATTTTGAGTAGTTAGAAATGTGGAATTATTTTTAATAGTAAAAATGAGGAGTTGTTTTGTATAATTACAAAAACTCGTTTTGATATAGTTTTTTGAAGAATAGTTAATAAATACTCATTTTAAATCTCCAATTAATTCAACAAACAAACACCCCCTAAGTATGCTGATTGGGGGTGGTTAGTGGGTTCGCAAAAATTTCTATAAGTTATCTATGTACTCTTCAAGAACTCTTTGTTTGTATTTAGTAGTTAATAAACACCATTAATCGTTCATCAAATCATCTATAAAACTTATTGCTTAATCATTAATAATATAAATCCATATACAAGTAGTTAATCATCTATCAAACTTATTGCTTAATCATTAATAATATCAATCCATATACAAGTAGTTAATTATCCAACCACATCAATTTTCAAACGAATAGTTTATTACTTCAACTATTGCTAACATGAATCTTCAAACAAGTAATTAATAACTCCAACTACCATTAACTCTTCCACTACTCTCCACTCCACTCTTTTCAACCAAATCTAAGCACACCCATCTTTTTTTAGGTCAACAACATCGAAATAACTTGATTAATATCACAAGATAGTAGACAGACTTACTACATTTAGTAAATTAATTATATCTAAAAAAAATATCTTAGGTTCATGTGATCTAGATTTAACTTATTTTCTCTTAGTTATTCAATACCTTTTTTATCAGCAAGTCAACCTATGATGGCTAATTTACATGCCAATTGACCTTTGAACTATAACTTTATAAGTTTATGCCAGTCATGTCAATGCTATATTATTGCTAATAATACATGTACCTCTGTAAATCTGAGGTGAGATTCATCTTCAAATGTCCCTTAGAACAAAACCAAAATCATAGCAGGGAAGTCATATGTCAATTCAATCATGTTTCTGTTTTTATATCATTTTAAAGTATTATCACAGATTTTTTTTTAATTTTTTTTTTAACTTAGAGAGACAAAATTTAGACGAAATGCAAAAATCGCCATATAATTTAAAGAT
>JBBMKA010000003.1:7306296-7328957 GCA_037833695.1 Sechiopsis laciniata
TATAGGAAATTAATTTCTAGGTAGATGGTTATCATGGATTGAACCCATTCTCTCTAATCACTTTATAATTCGCAAAACCCTTGCTAACTTAGGCCACTCCATGATGGTCTACTCTCCTTTGTGTTTTTGTATGCCCTTTCTTTGGTTCTTTAGTTCAGATCTTTATTAAAATAAAAAAGGCTATGAACTTAACGTTGATTCAAGGAGAAAAATCACATGATATGCACATAAAAAGAAACAAACTACCTCGAGGAGGAAAAAAGTGGAAGAAGTACTGAGCAAAAGTAAATAAAAAAAACTTACTCTTCATATTATTGAAGAGACGACCATTTATGAATTCTGCAGCTTCAGGACCTCCATGGCCATCATAGATTCCAACAAACGTTCCTACGGGACCTGATTCAAATTCGCTAAGTGGCCCTGATTCAAGTTGGCTGCGATCTTCCAACAAATTATTTGCCTGAACAACTGCCATTGAGAAATCTCCATTAATATGACGGCCAGAATCCTTGTACCACAACAGCCCATCAACCCGACCACTTGCATCCCCACCTCTACTAGAATCTTCCCCTTCAACCGAAGGTTTCCAGCAGGGTGATACAATCTTCTTCAAAGTTTCAGATACCATCCCTTACATATTCTCACCCAAATGATTCAGCATCAAAAACCATTCTTCAAACCGCACCCGAAGGATAGTATTAAAACCAGAAATTCTCTGTAATTCGTTCACAAACATAAAACAAGTGTCAGATGTCAGAAAATCATTGATCAAAGCAGACAATGAGAAAATGTTGGATTAAAACATTGTATCTCTTGATGGATACACGTAGAAACTTCAAATACATGACTGTTCAAAATTGATACATATAACATACAGAGCAAAATCTAATTATAAATCAACAAAATTGAACTTATGAACAATAAAGATTAAAGAATGCAAAGAAATCAACAAAGAGCAAAAGAAGCTGCCATTACAAACCTTGAACACAGATTGGCAAGAGATTTTACAGGCCCCTTTCTGCAAAACTATTCAATCAGAAACGCATTACAAGATGAAAATGCAAAAAAAAAAAAAAGGAATCGAACAAAATAAAAATTGGGGTGTTCTGACAGATGAAAAAACTGTCAGAACGTTGAATTCCTGAAGTTTAATTGCCCCTCCTCCTCCTGGGGTTTCTTCCTTCTTTTTGGTTTTTTTTTAAATTAATTTTTTTCTGTTTCTTTGAGCCAAAGAAACAGATGGATCACTCTCCAACAACAGAATCCCTGGGTTTGGGAACAATTTAATAATCGAAACAAAAAGGCCATCGCTTTCTAAGGGCTCTTTTTTGGCTTATTAAATTAAATTTGGCACTTTTCAGTTTTAGTTTTCTAATTTATTGCCTGGAATCTTGACTTTGACCTTGAACGAACCCGCCATTTCAGGCTACTTTTGCTCGCCTTCTTTCATAATTGGAAAAAATAGCATAAACCCTAAAATATATGAATCGAAGTGATCATTCAACAGAAAATTAAAGACGGAAAAATGTTCCACCGGATCACTGCCTAGGGAAATTTAGGGTAAATTTTCCAGGAAAATCAGGAGAGATGAATTGAAAAGCAGATGATTAAGAAATGATAAAAATCTTACGAATTCAAAAGTAAAAACTGACCCGATTTTGAATCTTTTGCAATTGCGCTGGTGAAATGAGCCCTCAATTCTTTCAGGAATGCATTGATCTGATTCCAACTTTTGGGATTCGAATATTCAAGAGTTGAATTTTGCATATTTTCTTCCATTTTTCAGTGGGATTACTTTTTGATACCCTGCTCAAAAGGACGTTCGTTTTGAGATATTCAACATGAACGACCGTGGTTTCCACTTCCCTCGCGCACTAAAACATATAAAATATAAAAATACTTGCGATTAGACATTTCAAAAATTCATACAATTGTTAAAAAATAAAATTATTATATATATTATATATATTTAATCAATATATTTAAATTTAAAATTAATCCGGTGAATACTTTATTATATTGTTGAGGATTTTGTTATTTTAAAAATTAAAATTAACATTATTGAAATGTTTAAATATTTGATTTTGAAATATTAACATTCAACAAGAATTTCACTCATAACTATCTTTTTTCTCACATTAATTTCAACTTTCCATTTCTCTGAAGAATAATACGTATTGATAAAAAAGAAAAATAACAATTTTTTTTTTCTTTCAAAAATTGTATAAAAATGTTGTTACATTTTACATATAGACCACATTTATAATTTACTTGAAAATTTTACTTCGAATAAGTGAGAATTTGAAGCAACCACACTTTTTTATTAATTTACTTGATGCATTTCTTATAAATTACATGTTTACTTGATGTTATATCTAAAAAAAAGTCATGTATTTTAAAGTGTAAGTATTAAGTATAGCCTTCTTTGTAACAATGACATTATGAATTTATTAAAATTTATCTCAATGAACACTCGATTATGTCACAAAAGTTCGTGTTTTTTTTTTTTTTGAAAGGCACTAAAATTCGTGTTAGTTCAAACTAAACTGAATATTATTTTTAGTATAAGTTGGGGGAGGGAGACAAACTGACCCTATATAGATAACACTTAACTAAATGAAAGTCAAATATCGATTTTCAATATCGAATCCATGACCATGTCATTGAACTGGATTATCACCAAATAATGAAACCAACGAATCAAATGTAATTTTGCCATAAATAAAAAAAAAAAGTAACTTTTTTTAACGAATATCAAATTTTAGAAAAAAGAAACTATAATATATAATAAAGTGGATTCATTCAAGCCTACAGGATTGATTAAACAATCAACAAAAAATTAATGGTTACAATAAGTTAAGCCAATTAACAAATGGAATAAAATTTATAAAAATTGATGAAATAAAAAATAATTTGACATGTATGAAATATATTTTTGAAAATTGCTATGGTGTGATTGTTGATAAAATTGAATGAAAATTTAGATCGAGCATTTACTAACTACCCTTCACAAAACTATATTTAAAACAAACCATCATTTATAATTAGTCAAAATAATGCATCGTTTATGACCATTCATTTATAACTGCTCAAAGTAACTTTTTATTTATAATAATTAATTTCAAACTAATGTCTCTAACTCTTAAAAAAAAAAAACTATATTCTAACGAGTTATTTATTGTAGCTCCTCCATAAAAATCATTCTAACAAATTATTACAAAAATATCAAATTTTTAACTACTCAAAATAATTTTAAAGTCAACTCCTAAATTAAAACCCCATCCAAACACCTTTTACCCAATATTTTATTTTTCTTTTTTCTATAGTCGTTTTAATTTTAACCTAAGAAACAATTATCACCTTCTCAAAAAAAAAAAAAAAAAAAAAAAAAGAAGAAACAATTATCACCTTGGAAGTCTGAATTATGAATATTCGACGGTTGAACGATATATATATTGATAGTACCTTTGTCTACAAATCCTCGTCTCTGGTTGTCTCTCACCGTGCATCCATGGAGGTCGATGCAATTCCCAACAGCTCCGCCACTGAAATCGCCATGCCAAATGCCGCAACCGCCGCAATCGGCCCTACGCCTCCCAAGTCCAGCGGATTGGCGGAGTCTCTGAAGCTGGAACACCAGTTTCTTAGGGCTCCATTTGAGCACTACAAGAAGACGATTCGAGCTCATCATCGCGTTGTAGAGAAGGAGGTATCCGGCGTGATTTCCAGTATCACTGAAGCTGCCGATCGCGATAGCATGTCCACGGACGAGGCATTTCACCACTTCAATTCGATCGTATCCAGATTGCTGGGGTTGAAGAGAAAGGTACTCCTTCTAGGTTTTCCTTTTTTATTTCTGTTCGTGAACGTTTTTTAACAATTCAGTTCACAAATGTCAATCTAGCAACGAAATGCTTCTTCTTAGGATGCTTGTTTTGTCTTCTTCGTTATATGAATCGTTGTACTGCACCCATGATTTCATCTGTTGCGAAGACCATGGTTTCTTGTTGACGTTGAATTTTGATGAATTTTAGAATTCGTGGATTCGATGTGATTCTGGACTAGGGCTGGTAGCCGTTGGGCAAATAAAGTTGTCCCACATTGCATAGTTAAGGGAAAATATATGGTGGGGACCTCCATTGATATAGGGTCTTTTATGTGATAACAAAAAACAAAACCATGAGAGGTTATTCCCAAAAGTATACAATATCATATCAATGTGGAGGTTTGTGGTTGGTTGTTATCCTTGGCAGTAGCTAGTGAGAATTGTGTTGAAGCTGACTAGTGGTAAATTTGAATCCGAATGCATTGATCGTGATATTGATTTTTCCTTTCATGATAGATCGATTAAGGAAACATTTCACCTTTCTGTTATCTATCGTTTATTGTTGTTGTTAAGTTGGAAGAGGGAGGTCGCACCGAACAGATGCAAGCACAAAAGTGTCGCACTAGACTTCGTCATATAGAATCGGCTGATGCTGAGAATTTGGCGGAATGGAACAGCACACGCTTGAAAAGGATTCTTATTGACTACATGCTACGGATGTCGTATTTTGACACTGCAATAAAGTTATCAGAGAGCAGCAATATTCAGGTTTTTACTCTTACTCGAATTTGATTCCGAACTGCAGAGTCTATCCAAGTTCTCTTTATCTGTAACCACTTTGCATGTTTTAAGAATTACTGCCTAGAAATCATTCTCACGCTGGTTTAACGAGGATACTTTTATGTTTGTAAGTTTATTTATTTATTTATTTTATAATTATAATATTTTGATAACAAGCATTTGAGGTCGGGGTTCTTTAGTTGTCAGGGAGATTCCTTTTTTTGGTAGTTGCTGACTGATCACCTTCTTGCTTCCTACTAGTAGTAGTGAATCTAGTGATTAGTATATACACTTGTTTCTTTTGGCTGTTGACAAAGGAGGAAATGTGTGTGTGTGTGTGTATACATACACACACACACACACAAACACACACACACACACACATATATATATATATTTTTTCTTGTCCAAAAAAGTGATGTTAAAAATAATCACAAAAAATTGATCATTGATAGGAGAATTTATGGATTTATGACGAACATTTTATTATTCTAAGTTGCAGTTGAGTGGAAAAGAAAAGGGATCAGTTTTACTCCAGTTGGATGTGTATTTTGTAGATGTATAGCTGTTGCATCATATGATTAAACGCATGATCTACATTTTAGAACTCTGCAATTTTTAAGATAAAACGAACGAAGGTAGATAGAAGGGAATATAAAAATAACAGCCCAAAGAAAGGGATTGTCCAGACCCAAAGCTAACTATTAAAAAAGGGGGTTTAATCTGGAGGGACACAAAACCTTGGAATAAACACTGTATGCGACACCTTAAATCTAATAAAGGACTTGTTCACAAGGGATGGCCTTGTTGGTAGAGCCTTGAGATCTCTAAGATATGCTCTCTTTGAGGTCACAAGTCTGAAACCCACAATGAGCTTAATTGTAAAATCTTTGTTTGTATCTCGAGTCTGGGCATTGAGACAAGCGAGGATGCCTCTAGATATGCAGTGGGGCAAAACTCCGTTTCCCAGTTATAAAAAAAACTAGTAAGGGACTTCATCTCCTCCCAAGATCTCTTAAACCCCTCAAGTCAAAAAATCCTTCTATTTTTATCAACCACATCGCCTGAACAATAGCGAATAAAGTACACTACGGAATAAACCCCTTACCACAAAAGGGAATGGAAGATCACCTACATCATGCAATAACTATGCATTCAATATCTGTTTCAACGATTTAAATGTGGTTGCATATTAGCAATTTAGCACTTCTTTGTTCATTTTTTTAAAAATAGATATATTTTTGCATTCTTAAATAGAAAATCTTCTTTCAACTAGTTGGTTATAAATCTCAGGATCTTGTCGACATTGATGTCTTTCAAGAAGCCAAAAGTGTTATTGATGCCCTTCAGAATAAGGAGATGGCACCTGCACTTGCCTGGTGTTCTCATAACAAGTCAAAATTGAAGAAGACCAAGGTATATGTGGTGGTTCTCAAGAGTCTTTCATTTGCATGACTGATTCATCCTAAGGTATATCGACAAGGTGATGCCATTGAGCTTTTCATGTAATTTATTTGTCTTGTTGCCTATAGGCTTGTTTTATGTGTTTCGTTGCAACTGGATACCATTTCAAAAGTGATTCAGTGCAGGAATTGAATTAGTGTATGGTTTCTCTTGTGGGTCTGGACTCTCCTAGTCCTAGGCGTTATTGCTAGGTTTGTTTTATGGCAATTCCATATGAACTAATTTAGTTCATGTTTCTTTTGTTCTGATACTGTTGCTTCTGCAATTTAGGTTGCTTTAATAAAGACCAATTGAACAATTAAGGCCCTGTTTGATAACCATTTGCTTTTTTGTTTTTAATTTTTAAAATTTAAGCCTACAACAACTATCTTACCATATGTTTTTTCGTACTTGGATATCTACATCTCACCTATATTTGTAGAAACCAAACCAAAATTTGGAAACAAAAAAAAGTAGCTTTCAAAAACTTGTTTTTGTTTTTTATAGTTGGTTATCATTCACATACTTCTTAAAGAAAGATGAATACATAGTAGGAAAGGTGGAACACATGGTAGGAAATTTGAGTAAGAATAAGTTTAAATTTCAAAAACCAAAAACAAAAAATCAAATAGTTATCAAACGGGGTCTAAGTGGTCAGTTTAGGAATATGTACCAGTACATAAGCATTCATTTATCAAGAACACTGCATCTGACTAGAACCTTTTAGCATGTGGATGTAAAGGTTGTGGTGGCTGAACAAAGGATATTTCCTTTCTCAAGGGGATGGGTAAAGGTAGAAGTTTGTCCCCATTTTATCAAATGGGATGAGTGAAGGTCATTATTGGTTTTGAGAAATTTCTTATATTTCTGCGATTCATTTCAATTCTGCTATATTTTAAAAAGAAATTCCTCTTTCCACTTCTTGAATATTTATAATTTTTTCTTACATTATGGGCTAGTTACTTCCATGATGTGAAGTACCATTAGGATACCATTTTTCTTATTGTATGGATCATAATTTGTCATGCAACTGATTTTTTTTTTTGAACGATTTCAAATGAAGCTTAGGTTTACATGAGTTCTTTCAGCATGCATAATTTGTTACTTTTTATTGATGACAGAGCAAATTTGAGTTTCAACTCAGGCTTCAAGAGTTCATAGAATTGGTGCGAGCTGACAAGAATATGCAAGCTATTGCACATGCACGAAAGTACCTTGCTCCGTGGGGTGCCACCCATTTGAAAGAATTGCAGAGGGTCATGTCAACTTTGGCTTTCAAAAATAGTACAGAGTGTGCTGTGTACAAGGTGAATCGCACCATCTTGCTTAGCTTTATGTTAGAGTAACTAAAAATCGTACCATCCTGCTTTGATCAGTTAGAGTAACTTAACTTTATTAGTGATTGCAACCAAAAACTAGGTTTTTTTTCTTCTAACTAATCAATATATAACTTCTAAATTTTATTTCCGTTTGAACTGTCTATAACCCAGCACTTTAGAGGGGTGGAGAGGTCTTTGGAGGTTGTAAGATTTCATTTGTTTCTTTGGGTGTTTGTTAATCAGATTTTTTGTAACTATCAGCTTGGTTTAATTCTTTTAGATTGGAGTACTTCCCTGTAGTTAGTTTGAGGACTTCTTTTGTGAGCTTGTTTTTGTATGTCCTTGGTACGTTCTTTATCGTGGTTTCTTACCTCTAAAAATAATAACGAATTAAAATATATATACATATATATTTTAAGTGACGACTGAATGTTTCTCTTACCTCCTGTTCCCTGCGGTGCTCAGAATTGGTGAAGATTGACTATTTTTATAAAATCACAATGATAGTTCTATTAGTACCTCATTCACCATTTACCTACCTTCTAATTCCAATTCCCTTTTGATTCCATCATAGCTATTAGGAGTTAGGGCCCAAACATTATTTGGGTATGTCTATATATTTTATTTTATGGATTGGCCTAGTGGTCAAAGAGGGGATAAGAGATTATGGATTCAATCCATGGTGACCACTTACCTAGGAGTTAATTTCTTGCGAATTTCCTTGAAAACCAAATATTGTAGAGTCTGGTGGTTTGTCCCGTGAGAATAATTGAAATGCGTGTAAATTGACCTAAATACTCACGGATGCAAAAAGAAGGGTCTTTTAGATTGCAAGGGTAGTTATCTCAGTTTCATATATGTTGGTTTATGTTTTTTTTAGTATTTTCATATTTTAATTATTTGTTCCTTTTAGGATTAGATTAAATATTAGTATCTTTTCCTTTTATTATTAGGTCATCTTTTCCTTTTATGATTAGGTTGTATCTTTTCCTTTTATAATTAGGTCATAAACTCATTGTTGGGTTCATTATTAA
The DNA here is from genome assembly GCA_037833695.1 of Sechiopsis laciniata. Taxonomy (NCBI): domain Eukaryota; kingdom Viridiplantae; phylum Streptophyta; class Magnoliopsida; order Cucurbitales; family Cucurbitaceae; genus Sechiopsis; species Sechiopsis laciniata. The sequence continues at coordinate 7,314,699 of JBBMKA010000003.1, forward strand.
ATGAAGAATTTGAATAATTTGAATTTCATCTTTCAACATGGTATTCGAGTTTCAAATTTTTCCTTTCAATTTGGGATAGACCTTTTCTCTTCTACTCTTTCACTTTCTTTTTCTTCATCACCTTCTTCCCCTTTTCCTAAAAAAAAAACAATGATTTCATTTAAATCCCTCCCTTAAAAACTTCTTTCTCATATCCAAATTGACCCGTTTTTCTAATTGGCTCCAGCTTTCCCAATTTGGCCCTGACTAGGTTTCCCAATTGGCCCTGGCAGCACTCAGCCCAGTTGGCAGCACTTTTCCCAGTTGGCGGCGCATCACATCATCCCAATTGACGCATCATCATAACAATGACCAATTCTGATAAATTTAACTCCAAGCTTGGCTTGTATTCCATATACAATCCAGCTTGAGGGAGAGTGTTGGTTTATGTTTATTTTAGTATTTTCATCTTTTTAATTATTTATTTCTTTTAGGATTAGATGAAATATTCGTATCTTTTCTTTTTATTATTAATGGTTTCTATTGACTTGTCTTTGTTCTTAAAGCTTGTACTCCATCAAGTTGGTGTGAAGCACATAGTTGATTTTCTTTTTCCTTTTTTGGTGCTTGATAGGTCTTATTTGAACCTAAGCAGTGGGATCATCTTGTGGATGGATTTAGACAGGAGTTCTGCAAAATATACGGCATGACGCCCGAACCACTGCTAAATATTTATCTGCAAGCAGGCTTGTCTGCTCTAAAAACTCCGTATCCTTGTTCATTTACTTGTCTCATGTGTGTGATTCTGATTCAGATTAACTAAAGTTTAACTCTTTCCATCCACATCCAATTTAAAAGATAAACCAGGAAAAGTATAAGTGCTATAATTCAAAATGTGGGAGTCCTCGGGTGCTTTTTCAAGAAGTACTTATTGAGAGTTTTTCACCTATGCTCGGTGAAAAACTCCCTATAAGTACTTCTCCAAAAATTCTTGTATATGGTCTAACCGAATGACATTTCCTCCCTCTTAAGCTCGGGCTTTGTTGGCCACCTTTCGAAGGAGCAAAAGATACCTTATGGCTGAACTTTATATATGCTTTCTTTTGGAAGCATTGATGGGAGAGAGAAACAATAGAATTTTAAAAAACAACCATGGAAACTCTAATTGATTTGAATATTTGATAGCTTAAAACGCTGTTTTGGAGTCACCGCCTTTTTGTAATTATAGTCGATCACAGTGGGAAAGTCTTCTTATTAAGCTTTGATAGGGGTCCAGGGGCGACTTCGTGATAGAGGTTTGGAGTCTCCGAGGCATATTCCTTTGGAGGTTTTAGATTTGAAACCCACGAGCGAGGTTAATTGTAAAATTTCTTGTTGAATCTTGGGACAGGCACAGGTGCTTGAGACATGTAGTGGGGCAAAATTCTGATTCCTAGTTGTTAAAAAAAAAAAATTTAAAAAAAAAAAAAAAAACTTACTAGGAGTTTTTGTACTTTTTCATAAATGAATGAAAAGTTGTTTCCTATCCAAAAAAAAATTACCGAGAAGTATTACTTTCCATAGTCATCTATTTATTCTGAAAAAAGAACATTGCAACTCAGTTGATCTTTTCACTCAACTATGAGTACAGAAAAGTTTGCCTTGACTGATCTGCTTAGATACTGTTATGAGGATGATTGCACAAAGGAAGACCCACTATCACAGGAAAGTTTCAGGAAGTTAGCAGTGCCATTACCATACTCGAAGCAGCATCACTCGAAGCTCATGTGCTACATAACAAAAGAGATAATGGACACCGAGAACCCGCCACAAGTTCTTCCGAACGGTTTTGTCTACAGCGCCAAGGTTAGCATAGCTTTAATTGTTCAGAAATGTAGTCCAATTTGTTTTCTTTCGTACTTTCGTACCCCAAAATGTTCAGATTGTATTCGATATCGGTGTTTGGCAGGCTCTGGAAAAAATGGCGAAGGAAAATAATGGTAAGATCACATGTCCAAGAACAGGCTTTGTGTGCAACTGTTCGGAGCTGGTGAAGGCATACATATCATAAACCCCATGAATATTTATGGAAGTCGATATTTCATTTTTCAGATAAAAAAAAAAAATGCAGATTTATTTTTACAAAACAAATTTCCTTGTATGTTCTAAGAATGACGATGTAAATACAATTACTCAGCTGTATTCTTTCTATTGCTCTGCCTCATTTTAGGAGTGTGTCGCAAAATGTTAAATTCTGAGGTTCGTTCGGTTTTTTATAATGAAGCTTTATAAACATCATCACACAAATTAAAAGCTTAGGAAAAATTACCTTTAGTTTTTAGTATTTAGGTCTATGTTTTAGTTTCAATTTTGTTCGTACATTTCAAAACTGAACATTTTTATTTCTAATATTTTAATAATATTCACTTTCAGTTATTGTATATTTTTTCTAGTTTACGTCAAAACTAAAATAATTACTCTATCAATATCTTAAAATTTAAAATTAATTTAGTCATTAGTTGAGTCAACATTATGCTATATAACCAATGATTTTTTTATATTAGACTCTTTTATTGAAATGTTAATTTTGAAATATATAAAACTAAATTAAAGTTAGATTCCAAACATAAGAACTAAAAATGTATTTTTTAAAAAAGTTTACTATTACAGTACATATGTACTCTTGAGATAATGTTTCGTACATCATGTAACTAAAAAATCATGTCAATAATAGTAAGAAATGGAATGTTCTTATCCAAAAAAAATACTAAGAAATGGAATGTACTAAACAAAAGCACACAAATCAAAATAAACCATACACTCTTGAGGTGGTTCAAACCTCCACTCTTCATATTATTTAATATTTTAGTAAAAAAATAGGTTAGAATCATCATCAATTGGCCTAATTATTAAGACTCTTAAAAAGATAGATTTAGTTGATCCCTACCTTAGAATTAATTTTCCCCATCTTTTTTAATCTAGCCCAAACAGATATCAGAAGAAAAAAAAAAATCCTTGGACAAGAATTTGTCACAAATATATGTAGAATTAGCTATGAAAGCAAAGCCATAGTTGTTCGAATTATTCATAAACCTCTATTAGATTATAAAGTGAAAATAATAATACTTCCAAGCCCAGAGAAGTTTTTTACCTGATACTTACTCAGTGAGTACAGCCTCAGGAATTAGTCAAAATCTGCTTTCAAATTTATATTACATAAGAGGTACATGATACAGTTCAATTATGAATCCATGATGTAGAACTATGATAATGAGATGGTAATTCAAAAATGGCTCTAGACAAGAACAAACAAGTCCTAACTTAAAAATAAAAATAAAAATACATAGAAGTTGATAAAAGTTTGATAAGATGCGGATTATTATATTAAAAATTCATAATTTAGACGGAAGATTAATAGGAAAAATAAGGTGCTGATGAACATTGAAGAAGCAGGGATTTCAATAAAAATACAGTTCTATTTTAGAAGTCTCTGTGAGGACAAATTGCTTGTAAAATTTCAATGCAAACGCATCTGTTTAAGCAGAAGCATAATAAAGAGACTGGCTATGCAGACTCACTACCGCCCCTCGGAGAACCGTCGTTGTCTTCATCGTTTACAGGGCTCTGGCTCTTTTCTTCTCTTGGCAGTGGACTAGGGCTGCGACTGTAGCCGTTTTCTTCCCCCCGACTACCATTTAAGTCCTCGGCTTCATCCATTGGACTTCTGCTCCTTCCTCTTGGACTTCTGCTACTTCCTCTGGGACTGTCACGACTTTCAGGAGATGGACTACGTCTTGCTTCAACTGGACTCCTGTCATCAGGAGTCGGGCTACGTTTCATAGCTTTCGAAGGAGGAGGTGACTCACTGTGTCTCTTTGGACTCCTGTCTCTTGGGCTCCTTGATCTTTTGTCAGATCGTTCAAGACTCCTCTCTCTTTTTACAGGTGATCTAGATCGACTGTCGACACAGTACACAAATCCTCAGAAAATTGAATTCGTAATTGTTCAAAGTTCAATAAATAATCAACAAACTCATAACATTACTTTCGCAATGTGAATCAGATGGAAACTAGAATCAGTGTATAAACTAAATTGGTTAAACTGATACGAACCTGTAGCTACGACCTCTGCTGTAACTACGGCTTCTACTTCTACCCCGACGAGGGCTTGGTGAACGAGAGTAACTTCCACGCCTGTGCCATACAGTTATTTCTCAATGATCAATCCAAAATCATTGCAAGTTGCAAAAAAGAGCAATTGAAATGATAACATACTTCAATTTCTTAGGACTGTTTTGGCAATTCTTCTCTATGTGACCTCGCTCCCCACAACGATAACACTTATTTTTCCAATCTCCAGCCTTGCAATCTCTGGCCCAGTGGCCATCAAGCCCGCAGTTAAAACAACGGCCGGTTCCAGGAGGGCCTCTGCCCGGTTGTTCACGATCACGATGTCCACCAGGACCACGGGGTACCTAATTCATAATTAGAAAACTATATCACATTAGGAGTATAGTTAATAAAACCAATTTACAACAGTACATACCAAGATAAAGTTTTCACTGTGCAAGCCAACAAAACTATGCATCCTTTATGAAGTCAAATGCAACTAAACAAAGACTGGAATGAACACGATAAAAAACATTTTCCAAAACTATATATTCCAAACGCACACAAAAGATCAAAATACCCAATATAAAGATATAGTAAACCAGCTACAAATACAGAGGCCTGAAAACATAGAGAACTTCCTGAAGCAAACTAAACAGCATATGAAAGGAATTTTCAAGAAGGTCATGGTCCTTACCCCTTTTGCAATTTCCACAGTGATTCGACTTCCATGAACATCTCTCCCATTTAAACTATACCTTGCATCATCAGCATCTCGAGGATCACTGAACTCCTGTTATTATATGTTTTTTAAGAATAAACCAAGAAGAAAGATCACACTTGTCACTTACAATCACTAGCATGCAGCCTCAAGCCAAGAAAATGAACCCTAGCACGTTCGTCCATTTATGACCAGAACATAAAATGAGTACATAAGAGGGAGGAGAAATACATACAATAAATGCATAGTCTCGCTTCATATCCACATCGCGTACTCTGCGCAAATGGTTTCCAGAAACAGGTAAGGCCATCATTTGATACAAGTATGGAAGGGTTGACACCTCGCCCCCTCATAGATGAACTAAACACCATTCTGAGATTCTTGGCATTTCCATAAAAACAGGCAATAACATAATAGAAAGACTCGCCAAATCCACCAAGGGAACCCTCTCACCATAGACCTCCAGGTTTGGCAAAAGCCAAAAAACCTTCAACAAGACCACTCAAGTTAAAGTTTTAAACCACACAGACCCATCAACAATGCCACACTTTATATAAAAAAATAAAAAAAAAACATTTACGAGCACTGAAAGAGCGCTTGGCAAGTACCTTAATTGGTCTAGAGATGAGTATAAATTAATAACTTACACTGACAATGACAATGATGTTAAAAAAACGTAACCGGACAGTAGAAGTAAAACAAGCACAATTAAAAAGCTTTAAGATTTCGACTTTATCAAATTAAAGTAAGAACACAAACACGACCAACGTTAAAGATTACTTCCCGAAAGAACCCGCGTACCTTCCGTAACGACCGAACAGATCATCAAGATCGCGCGACCTCGTCCGTGAAGATAGACGCCCAACATAGAGCCGAGTACCACCGTATCGATCATCATAGCGAGGCATCTTATCTACAATTGATAATCACAATACCAACATCACAGGCGTTGAAACAGACGAATTTAGATACAATTCAACTACTGATGATTCGAATAGAAAAACACAACAAAATTGTTTAACCAAATTAGAGAGCAGCCAAACCTTGATTAAGCAAACAAATTCAATGAAACTATCAAATTTGGAGTAAGAGGATTCGATGCGATAAAACCTAGAAAATTCGGACGAAGAGGCGTACCTGAAAACAATGAGAATACGAAACCCTAACTTCGCGTCGTTGGCAAAAACGATTATCGTAAGCCGCGCCAGGCTGTTTTATATTGACTCCTTGTTCGAAACAGCTGCCGGCCCAGTTTTATTGAGTTAATTGATATGGGCTTCATTATTAAAAACGGGCCTCCATTACTGGTCGGGCTAACTAATTGGGCCTTCTTAAACTATACTGCGATTTTTTTTTTTTTTTTTTAAGAGAAGACTAAAAGTGTAATTGGTAAACTATATAAATGGCTAAAATACTAAGGGAAATTTACACAAGTTATTTCAAATACACTCCACATCTAGTACGACTCAAGATAATATATTTTTTTTAACACAAAAAAACTCCAACAACATTGTCACTTGAAATTTCGAAGGGATTAATTTTAGATGGTAAGTCATTCTTTTGACATGTAATCTTAACCTTGTGGAATTATGATCACCCACTTGGGAAGACGAACACCCTATCTTTATCCCGAACGTTGGGTTTTGTTGATAGCCTTTTTGGGGAAATTTAATGTCGATATCTATGACTGGAGTAAAGGCATTTACCAAAGAAAAATATGGAAATAATAACACACAATTTGAGATTATCGTTTCCCTTCCCCAAATGAAACTTTTTTCTTTTGATGAATCGTCTGTTATCAATCAGCTCCACCATGAGCGCATAAGTAAAAACCAACAATTACAACATGCTCTATAAATTAAAATCAATATAATTTTAAAAACCTACGAATAGTCGAAACAACAAAGAAATAAGCCTTATAACACAACCAATATTATTTCTATCAAACAAGATGAAACCAATCCTCAAGAAAAATATAAAATGGTAGGTTGAAACATCACAATCCATACCATAAAAGCAGTCGGTTCAATCGAACACATGGTTCTATTCGAGAGCGAACCAGCTCGAGACAGCCAATTGCGTGGACTCAAAATCTAATCGACTCAGTCGAACTAATGGTTCAAATTTTGGTCTGATCTAAAAAATGGCTCAAAAGAGTCGAATCAACTTGCTTGCCTAGGCTTTCATGTATGACAGGTGGCTGGGTGTTTGACTTCTTCTAATGCCAGCTATCCTTGCATATTGAGTTCTATAAGCCACTTCGATCAACGACTCTCTGGTTTCCCCCTTCTATTTTACGGTAATGCTCAGTGCCGTCGTACACGGTGCCAGGGAACGACCTCTAATTGAAGACCGCCCATTATCTTCCCTTTTGTCCTTGTCAACAAACCTTCATTTAACTACAACATCCTTGCTTGAACATGGCCTTCCCACAAAATCGAGCAGAGCTTCTCCTCTCCTCATGCCTTTCTTCATTTTTCACTTTCAACACGTCGTTCACCTCCAACTCGAGCCTCCCTCTAACCATAGCTGCCACATAATGTAACTCCCTTGCTTTGAGACGGGCACTCCGACCAGCCTTCAAATAAATCGCTTCGCCTATTTGCCTTATGTCTAACTCTGCATCCTCCTCCCTTCACATCGAACTTTCCAACAACCTCATATGACTCTCTACAAGCTCATCTCACACTTTCGAATAAGCCCTTGGAATGCCCACATTCCATATTCTCCGAGAAGCTCGTCAAAGCCACGTAATGCACACCCTATTGCCCACAAATGTTCACCAAATTGAGAATATCTTAGAGTCGAGAGAGTATTATTCTCTCACAAAAAGTTAGCAAGCGTTTAAATTCATAACTGAAAAATGTTAGAATCATCCTACTCAAATATGTTTATATATATATATATATATATATTAAAAAAAGTCAAATTTATATAAAAGAAAAGGACTTAAAAAAAAAATAAAAATAAAAAAACAGTCAAACCGTTTAAAAGACGCAAAAGGAGAAAAAAATTGTACAAGAAAGGGCAAAAGAGGACCAAACTAAAAATTGTCCTAAAAAATAGCCAAACTGAAAATAGATCTTCCTCCTCCGCTTCCAAAATTTCTCTGGTTCCCGACCAATTTCTGGAATAAACCTTCAGCTCGGTTCCATCTATTTCTTTGTTCTTTCGACTGATTGCATTTAGATTTCTTCGAGATTCTTGTACTTTGTTTTCGCTTTCCAATTACAACATAATTTCTTTTCGTTTTTGTTCTGTTTTTGTTTTTGTTTATGTTCTCTTTTTTTGTTTTTCGTTTTGATCTCCTCGAATTTTCCTTCCCGGGTTTCTTCAATCGATTTCTGATCGACTGAATCCGCTGCGAGAAAGTTTGCGCGTTTACTGCTGGATTATCATTCAGGATAGGTTGGAGATTTTAGTTGGTATGATTTTCTCGAGTCCATTAGGGTTTTGAATATTTCTGTAGAGGGATTTGGTTAGACTGAATTAGAAACCTTAATCGCTGATTATAAGCTCTTGCTGCATCGCGGGATGCTAATTTGACGATGAATCAAGGCGGCAATACTGATACCGTAGCCCCAGCGCAACCTAGTTCGCTCGAGGTATTTTATTTATTCAATTTTATTGTGTAGTTTATAGATTCGTACATTGTTTTTGTGATTCTATGTTGAATTTTGTGGCTTATTTTGAAGTTAAACGGATATGAAACTTGAAACAATACGTGTTTGGTTCATGTACTAAGTTGAATTTGAAACTTAACAAATAACAATGTCTGTTGATATGCCCACAAGAGTAATGCGGCGTGTCCCGTTCTCTTCTATTTCGGTGGCTCTGTCACGTGTTATTTCTGCCTTTAGATCTGGTGAATTTGAACCCAAGAACTTTAAATGTTTGATTTGCTTACTGGGAAGAAATATCGGAGATTTTCTGAAATGCATTTTACTAAATGGTGGGCGATAAAGGTGACTGAGTCTTTTGTTTCTTCTTTCATTTGTTTTTTGGCTTGATTTTTGTGAAAGACTGTATTGTATTTTGAAAATCTTGATTGTAGTAATGTAACACCCTAATCAAGTTACGTGTATTTAATTATTTTCTTGATACACTAGGCATATGTTCAATCACAGGGAAATGTATGGGCCAGAAAAAAATATTGGGGCCTTGAGATGGTTAAGATTATATTTTGTTGTGGCGTGTATAAAAATTTTGATATAGCAAGTGGCGATTTTAGCTTATGGTCATTTGATGACCGTTATTTTATTTGACTTTTGTACTGTCCTTTATTTATTGTGTTTTTGTTTTCATGCGTGTATGCATGTTTTATTTTTGGCTTTTGTATCAGAGATATGCAATTAACACTTTTGAACTTCCATGGTCATTTAGATTTTCAATGCATTCAAATTCAGTGGATTTTTTTTATGATGGCAATGCTGACGTAATAAACTTCCATATATGTTGTTTTTTAGAACCAACACTTTGGTGATGGATATCAATTAGTGACAACATCAACATATCTTCCTTCAACCTCTGCTCCAGAAGCCATATCATGGGCTACTCACAAGGTGGATGGCAGTTCTAATGAGAATGGGTTGCTCCCAAATTCCACTTACCAATATAATCAACAAGTGCTCCCACCTGCAAGAAATGTGCAAGATGGACTAAACGTGTCTTCTGTTGCTTGTAGTTCATCAAGTTATGCGACATCAAATGCACCGCAAGAGTACAACCCCTATGCACCATATTCCAATTCTGCCGATCCTTATGGTTATGCAAATGCCGGCTATCAAGGTTACTATAACAACTATCAGCAACAACCCAACCATTCTTATTCACAGCCCGTAGGAGCATATCAAAACACAGGTGCTCCTTATCAGCCCCTTTCCTCATTTCAGAATACAGGGTTATATGCGGGGTCTACAAGTTATTCAACCACTTACTACAATCCTGGTGATTATCAGACAACTGGAGGTTACCAAACTAGCAGCTACAACAATCAGACTACCTCATGGAATGGTGGCAATTATGGAAATTATGTTCCTAATGAATATGCTCAGTATACAAATACACCTGACTCAAGTGGAGCTTACAGTTCCAGTTCTACAAATGCAAATTCTCTACAGTATCAACAACAATACAAGCAGTGGGCCGATTACTACAGTCAAACAGAAGTTAGCTGTGCCCCTGGGACTGAAAAACTGTCCACTCCGGGTACTGCTCATTCTGGGTATCTGGTTCATGGTTCAACTAGCTACCCTGCACCAAACAGCCAACCTACACCTTCATGTACCCCCTCATGGAGGCCAGAATCTGGTTCAACTGAACTGGTTTCTGCTCAGGTTTGAATTTCGTTTCTTCAATGTGTATGGTTTGAAATTTCTTATTGTGTAAGTGGCATGTACATTGTTTAATTTTCTTAATGTTTTTATTTCTTTAACCGGGAATTGGTTCTTTGCCTCACTACATACTGGGGGCACCTTTAGAATAGATTAGATTATCCGTTCTATCTTATCACCTTTAGAGTAGATTCTAGCTTGAATTAATGTTCATGCTTATGTGGAGCGGTCATGGGATGACCATGTGGGTGATTATGTCTACTCTTAATTCTGTTAGTTTAACCATTCCTTCTCTGCCCCCTTTTTCTTATTATTTTGCTACTCTTTAGTACTTTGGAACTTTTATTTTTTTTGATAGGAAACAAAGACATTTGTTCATTGATAAATGAAAGGTATAAGAGTGCATAAGACCTATCAATGATTACAAAAAACCTGACCAATGATTAATAAGATTAACAAAACTAGTTTTTAAAAAGGGGAGATCGTTTGATCCCATGTCATGGCTAGATAAGTGATGGATTCCATAATACTCCCTCCCTCATGTGAGCCCATGTCATTGCCACTCTTTAGTACTTTGGAACTTGATGCATATTGTCTCCTGTAGATCCTTGTTTGTAACTATAGACTTTTGATGTTTTGTCTAATTTATCTAATTGAGCTGGCGTTTTGTTTTTCTAATTGTGCTGGCTGGCCAGGGTTCCATCTTATTTATCTAATTGTGCTGCCTTTTTGTTGTTATATGTTTTCGCAAGCTCAAAATTATGCCCCTAGTAGTTATGAGGATTTGCATTAATGTCCATTACTTTCTTGACATCCTTAAGTCATTTCAATTCAGTACAGACTATGCTTAAACTTTATGGTTATTTATACAATTTGCAAAGGTTATTTGGTCAGATGAACTATTATTCTTTTGCCCTTTTTTCCAGCCTGGTGCTGTAAATAGTGGTAATCATGATGGTTACTGGAAGCACGGGACTCCAAATTCTCAAGTGCACCTTACTAATGCTACTCAACCTCAATTTGAGAAGCCTCTAGATTTAAAAACTTCTTATGATAGCTTTCAGGATCAACAGAAAAGTGCAGGTTCCCAGGGGCCTAATTTACAATATCCAGCTCATTTGGCTCCCCAGAGCTATCAGTTACCCTCACAATCTGTTCCATCTTTGGAAGCTAGAAAGGCCAAGCTGCAGATTCCGACAAACCCTAGGATTGCTTGCAATTTGAGCATACTAAAAGCCAGTAAGGATACCGCCATAACCGATGCTGATCTACATCCTGCTTACGTCAGTGTTTCAATGCTGAAGCCAAATGAAAAAGAATTTTCTAATGATACTACAGAGTCTGTCCTGAAGGTTATTTTCTCATAGATAATTGAGCCTAGAGTTCTAATGGATTCTTCACAATGTTTTGATTTTTAATCATTGTAAGTTTATATATATTTTTCACTTGCAGCCTGGAATATTCCCTAAATCATTGCGTGGTTATGTTGAGAGAGCTTTGGCGCGATGTAAAGATGAGAAGCTGATGACTACTTGTCAATCTGTTCTAAAGGAGGTACTGTGCTACAATTGAAGTTGTTGCAAAAAACAGTATAGCTATCTCAGCTTTAAAATATTATCTTCGGGCTTCAATTTCAATCAAGCGTGTCATTATTGTAGTCTTTTAATGGTGTCGTTTGTTTTATTTTTTTTCCAACAAATATATCATATATGTTATCTAATCTTGCCCTAATCGGCATTCATTAGGCCTTTTTGCAATTATGGTATTGGCTTTCTTTTGTTAAATTATAGTCCCTTTCTGCAGCTTTTGAGACCTTTGTTTTGTTACCCTTGTACATTCTTCATTTCTCTTTGAAAGCTTGGTTTCTTTCCAAAAAACATTTCATTTTTAAGGTTTATTTTTTAGGCGGTTTCCTCATAAACTATTTATTATTTAAACTATGATGTTCACAGTTTATTATTTGTAGAGTTCCTTTGACATTAATTATTGGTGTATAGTGGCTATGCTTCTTTTTTCTTGTTAAGATTCTTGATAAATATTTTACTCCAGTTGGCTGATTAGCTCCTTTCTTTTCATTTCAGGTGATCACAAAGGCTACTGCTGATGGCACGCTCTATACAAAAGACTGGGATATTGAGCCTCTATTTCCGTTGCCAAGTGCCGATGTAGTTAATACAAAGTACTATCTCTTTCTCTCTCTAAGCTTAAGTTGGTGCTGATTTGAATTGACATGTTCAGTCTTACCTGATGTTCATACCTAATGAATTATTGGCTCTCCTCTTGACTCTCCCTTTGGATTGGAATAACCGTTTTATAAAAATAATTAAACATTTTTATTGTCATGTGATATTAAACCGCATCATGAAAAAATTATTTTAATTTATAATGGTTTTTCTTACCATTTTGCTTTATGTTAATGTAACTTTGCATGAGAAATCTCTCAAGTACAAGTGGTCTAAAATTTTTTTTTTTCTTAAAGATGGTATGGAAGCTAAGGTAGTAATTGAAGTTTCAATGAAGAAATTAGGACCAATTTGTTTTTTGTATTAGCGGAAATTATTTGAGTTTCTATGCGTTGTTCATTGTTCTGCAATATGGAAGCGAAATCTGAGGTTTAATTTTCTGCAGCAATTTACAGGGTTCAAATTCGTTTTCTTCATTGTCAAAGTTCAAAAGAAGCCCAAGTAGAAGATCCAAGAGTAGATGGGAGCCGTTGCCAGTGGAAAAACCTGCAGAAGCACCTCCTCCTTACAGTAATGGCGCTGTTGCTAAATATGATGGCTGGACCAATGAAAGGGACAAAAAGGTAGGCTTTGTTCATTCTTTACTTCACTATTACTATCACCCTACCCTTCCTCAATACCTACCCTGTATAAGTTATGTTTTTTCTTTGTTGCCCCAATTTCCAAATATGGAAAGTCTATAATTTTAAAATTATGAATGCTCAGTTGATAATCAGTATCCATCTTATATAGTTGTTCAATCTTCTTGATTTGAGAAATTGCATGCAGACTTCATCTGGCAATTCTGAGACTAAGAATGTGAGCCATTCAAGATTTCCTCTGTGGGATCAGAGAACTATGAGCAAGATTTCCCAAGGAGCATCTAAAAAGCAGCGTGTTGCTGATGGAAGCGCACCTGAGGATGACTGGGCATCCAGTGATAGTGATAAGGAGCAAAGTTTGACAGCATACTACTCTGGGGCCATGGCACTTGCAAATTCGCCTGAAGAAAAAAAGAAACGGGAAAATCGATCCAAACGTTTTGAAAAAGGGCATGGCCATCGCGGGAAAAACAACCACTCCAAACCTAAAATTGCTGGAATTGGAAACTTGTATACTCGAAGGGCTAGAGCATTGGCTCTTGAAAAAAAAATAGAAAACGATGGCTGCAAAGCTGTTGAAGACATTGACTGGGATGCTCTTACCATTAAAGGGACTTGTCAAGAAATTGAGAAACGTTATCTCCGTCTTACTTCTGCTCCTGACCCTAGCAGTGTAATTATCAATATCTATTTAATTGTTTTTTTCAGGGCAATCATATTGAGATTGAATGAAAATAGTAGGTAGAATATTTTTCTATTAACTTCATCATGTTTATTTTGCACCTTTACTTTACAGGTAAGACCAGAAGAAGTTCTGGAAAAAGCTCTACATATGGTTCAAATGTCTCAAAAGAATTATCTATATAAATGTGATCAATTGAAATCCATTCGTCAGGATCTAACTGTGCAGAGAATTTGCAATCAACTAACGGCTAAGGTATATTTGTCATCTTTCTTATCTGGTTATAATGGTCATATGCAATACCATGTTCATTTTGTTCCCTACTGTGTGAAACCATTTAATGCTTGGTGAAAACCTCTTAGGTATACGAGACTCATGCTCGATTAGCCTTAGAAGTTGGGGATTTGCCCGAGTTTAATCAGGTTTGTCTGGAAATACTTTTAAGTTCAGTCCGCTGTTTAATACTAACATTTCAGTTTTATTACTTTAATGATTTTATAAATCTTTTATAGCTTATGATTTATGAATATATAAAGGGAATTATCTTAAGAAGATTGTATGTGTTTTCTGTGCTTTCAGTGTCAATCCCAGCTAAATACTCTGTATGCTGAGGGAATTGAGGGATGTCACAT
>JBBMKA010000003.1:7329057-7371017 GCA_037833695.1 Sechiopsis laciniata
TATAAATTCATCAATAATTGAAGTAATATATTTAATTTCAATTTTTTTTAGAACATTTAAATTCAATTATTAAGTCATCCTTTCATAACCATTTTGTTTTTTACTTTTGATTTTTTATTTTAAAACAGATGTTTGACAAAAAAAATTTTTTTTTAAAAAAACACTTAAAACTAAAAATACGTTTTGTAACACCCCACTTTTGATACAGTTTTGTATTAAAGAAAACAAAACAATCACTAGCAAAAACCACTAATTGTACAACACATTTAAGATTCAAAATAGATTTAAAGCTAACATCTATATCAGATTTCCTAGATGATAATCTCAAAACTTATGCTAAGCTCGTTTACGCGTCCCGTCGTTGTTCGTCAAGTTGAACCTATCACAGCATAAAAATAACTTTACAAGGATTTTAGCCTAAAACTACATTTTAGTGTAAAATCAACTAAATAGTACCACACAATAATTTGTTTTTCCCCCTTAAAATGCACACCCATCTTCACCACTTCAAGCTACTTCCTTTTTTTTTCCACACTTTTGTCAATGAAACCACCTACATAATCAATTTAGTAAACAAGAAAACCATCCATTACATTTATAAACACTTAAATAAATTGCAAAAGAACTTACACCCATTGCACACTTTTTATGTTCAACAAGTAATAATTAAAACTTCATCTAGAGCATGAACCTCAACTACACCAATCTGTTAAGCTAAAACAACATTTTATTCCAACTCTACCTACATAATAATCACATTTTAGCTAAACCAATAGTAAATGCACCATAAAAAGGTTTAGAAGGAAGCTTCAAACATTTAGCACCAACCTAACTCTCACTAGCTTTTGCAATTCAAACAAGAAGGGACCTCAAATGATGTCGTTTCCTCCTCCCTCTCTCTATATATATATATGTATGTAAGTCTATATAAATAAACCAACTAAAATTATAAATAAACATTTAATTCACTCTCTTACACATTTGATAATCGTTTTTTGTTTTTTGTTTTAAAAAAATAAAAAATTATTATTTTAATATTTAATGAAATAAAATAAATTTTTTTAAGAAGATTAGTGATATAATAAACCTCAAATTTGTAGGTTCGAGCTTTTTTTGTAGTGTGTTTTATTACTTTTCTAGCATTTCCAAAAAAAAAAAATTGACTTTTAATTTTTTTTTTAATTAATTTATTAATTCCTTTAATATTTTAAAAACAAAAGGGATTTTGCTTGTATAATTAAAAAAATGGCAAAATATCTTCATCTATAACACAAAATCAAAACTAATTCATTTGTAGCAGTAAATCCAAAATTGAATTATATCACTAGTTGAGTTCTATCACTCATAAAATTCAATCCGTCATAAACTATTCTATTACTAGTTGAGTTCTAACAGTGATAGAAAATTATGTGTTATATGTGAATTATTTTAGAAATTGTGTTGCAAGTATAACACAAGAGCTAGAATGTGCAGTTGAGGGTAAATTGTCAAAAACAAAATTGGTTATCAAACAAACCTGATTTTTTTTAAATTAAAAAAAAAACGAAATGGTTATCAAACATGCATAAATTAGACAGCATCAGTTTATCGTCTCGATATTCCAATTTGTGAATAAAAAAAAATATTAAAAAAACATATGATTTATATATTAGTTATGGTTGACAAAAAGAGACATAGTAACTAATTGACATTTAAGTGCTAAGAGACGATGAATTCAATCTATAATGGTCACCTACCTAATGAATTAATTTTTTACTATTTTTTTACATTAAAATATTATAAGGTTAAGTGGTATGTTTAGTGACATTAGTCCAAGTGGGCGTAGGCTGGCCCGGCCCAGACAATCATGGATATAAAAAAATGGTTGTTATGTTAAATTAAATTAACAAAATTATTAATGCAAATATTTGTTTTTGTTTCTAAATTATATTAACAAAAAGGGTAGCTTAATTCTTTCTGAATTATTAAAAATAACTATAAAAAATTAAGAAACAAAAAATAAAAATAAATAAATAAATTAGAAACAAAAAATTACTATCAAACAAGTTTGTTTTTGTTTCTTAAATTTTGTTAAAAACCAAGAAATAGAAACCATTATCAAACACACTAATATTTTTTTTTCTACAAAAATTAGAAACAAAAAATGAGAAATAAAATCGTTACCAAACGAGCACCTTTATTTATTTTTTTATAGCAAGGAAAAACAAGAGAGAAAAAATGAAAAAAAAAAAAATTATTGTAATTCATTAAAAAAAATACACCATTACTGCACACTTTACATTTAGCCACAAAAATTAGTGAGCCCCAGCCTCAAAAAGACTATCTTGTTTAAAGCGGAAATAAAAGGATATTGGGATGTAACTCTAATAGTTGCGGTGTTCGCAACACGAAATCAAAAGAATGAAGTCAAGAAAATTGAATCTAGAAAAAAGCAATTGAGAATAATCAGAGAAAAAAGAATCAAGAAACGTTATTAATGGTTCAGCTCAAGATTTACGAGATGAAGAATGCGATTGATGCAATCGAATACTTCCGCATTAGCATTGTCGAATTATTTTTTCTACTTTGTTTACATTAAAATGTTGTAGGATGAAGTGATATGTTATGTGACATTAGTCGAAGTGCGCTCGCCCAACCCAGATAATCATGAATATAAAAGATGGTAGTTATGTTAAATTAAATCAACAAAATTATTAATTCAAATCTTTGTTTTTGTTTCTAAATGGTAGCTTAATTCTTTCTAAATTATTAAAAAAATATAAAAATTAAGAAAAAAAAGGATTACCAAACAGTTTGTTTTTGTTTCTTAAATTTTTTAAAAAACAAGAAATAAAATCGTTTATCAAACACACTCTTGTCTTTTTCTACAAAAATTAGGAACAAAAAACAAAAACTAATAATAAGAAACGAGAAACGAGATCGTTACCAAACGTGCGCATTCAATAGTGATAAAAGATCTTTATTCATTTTTTGTATAGCAAATAAAGAACAAAGGATAGAAAGAATGAAAAAATAAATTACTGTAATTCATCAAAAGAAATTAAAAATGGAAATTAATGACACTCAATCCGACACTTTATCCTTCGCCAACAAAAATTAGCGAGCAAAAGCCCCCAACCCAAAAAGCTTTTTTGTCTAAAGGAGAAAGAAAAGGATAACTTCAAAGAATCTAATTGTTGTGGTGTTCACAACAAAGAATCAAAAGAATGAAGTCAACAAAATTGAATCTACAAAAAAACGATAAGGAAGAATCGGAGAAAAAAGAATCGGAAAAAAGCGGCAGAGTTGTGACATAATTAAGAAAGATTATCAATGGTTCAGCTCAAGATTTAGGAAATGAAGAACACGATTGATGCAATCGAACACTTCTGCATTAGCATTGTCATAAATAACCTCGGCCGTGGCATTGGTGTTCGCGGCCTGTTGTACCGACTGCATTGCCGCAGCCATAGTTGATTGATCATGAGCATCCAGTGGAGCCACTACATCTATTAGGGCATTGGCATTGTCTATCTTGGCAGCCACTGCAGCTTTGATGCAATTAGATTGCGTCACCATAATTCTATTAATATTTGAAAATGTTGGTTATATCCATTTGGAAGAAGATTGAAGATGACTTGGAATTGTCGAGGAAAATTTGAGATCTTGAGCGCGAAAAATATTGAATCTATTGTTTCGATGGCTTGGAATTGTGGAGGAAAATCTGAGCAAATCTAAGTAGGGGCATTTGGAGTCAATTGACGGCGGCAAAACCCTCCCTAGCGAGCTGTTGGACGGAATAGAGACGATTTGTGTGCTCAGCTCACCGATGAAGTCGCGCCACATGCTGTGATCTGGCACATTGGATAGCTAGAAAAGGACGGCTGAAAGGACAATCTGCGTGCTCAACTCGCCAATGAAGCCGCGTCGTGTGCTACGATCTAACACGTTGGATCGCAGAAACAGACGGTTGAAGAGAGCTCGAGTCTTTGCAATCCGCAAGGAGAAGCGACTAAGCAGCAAGCGCCACATGGCAAGGTCTTGGTCTATCCAATCGCTGCAAGATGGCTTTGAACGGACGACTAAGATCGAGTGACACTAATTTTAATGAAAATCTGTCATTACATATTGTAACGATTATACTAATTTTAAATTTTAATATATTAATAAAATAATTATTTAAATTTTTAGCTGAATTTAATTTTTTAAGAAAATTGCATAAACTACCTATAAACTATGATGTATGTAACAATTATACCATAATTTTTTAATTTGATCAATTATCTCTCTTCAAGTTTGATAAATGTTGCAATTGATCTCCAATATTTAATTTTAGTAAGATATAAAAGGATAAAGTTGTAAAAAAAAAAAAAAAAAAATTATCTACTTCATCGGCTCTGTCTTCTTCTCCAATCTTCATTTCTTAATCTCATTAAACTCGAATTGGTCTCGATAACCAATTGAAATTTCAGAAAAGAAAAAAATGTGGCTGCGATCAAATTGAGATGTCCCCTTCGCCGTGGCTATCTCCCGTACAAAATCTGATTCGATTCACTCCACCAACAAGCTCACCTCGAGACCACCTCCCATTGATTCGTTCGAATTTCGCCGCCGCTGTCGCCGGAGGATCGGACATGGCAGCTAACTCCGTCCGTGTCGCCGCCGCTCAAATGACCTCCATTAACGATCTCTCCTTCAACTTTGCCATCTGTTCTCGCATCGTCAAAGTATGTTAACTCACTGCATTGTTACTTGTTCATATCTTAATGCATTTAAGCGCTTTTTATGACTGATTGGAAAGTTATCGTCCGCGATTGTTAGTAGCCTAATTTCTGTTTGGAATGCTTGAAGTTATGTATCGGTGTAATTTATCGGTTAGGTCACGGCGTAGGAACCGAATTAGGAGTAGAAAATCTTTGGTTACGAATTTAGCTCATTGAGATACTACTTTGAGTTGATTAGCTGATCGGTCGTTGTTATTATTATTGTTATTATGGCCAGTTTCTCATATTAGTTGTTTGGTGATTGTAATTTCAATTTTAATTTGTAGACTCAAATGTGACATTAGAAGAAACCTTCCGTGTCTCCATTCATTTCGATGTCTTTCGTTGCGTTACGGGCGTGGTTACTCTAGGTATACTGGACAATTTTCCGGTTTCAAAAAAAAGAAAAGAAAAATCAAGTTTAATTTATGCGCTCTTGATGGGAAAGGGAAGTGGATTTTCTATCTGACCGATTGATTTATTGGCCTTGGCTATATAAAATGGATTTATATCATTATTTCTATCTTGAAAGGATTTTTCCTTCAGTTAATAATGTAACGTGTCTATTTGTATAATCATAGGAAGCAGTTTCAGCTGGAGCAAAACTGATATGCTTCCCTGAAGATTTTTCTTTTATGCCTGCCAAAGATGGGGAAAGTCTAAAGATCGCAGAGCCTTTAGACGGACAAATTATGAATCAATACTGTTCTTTAGCAAGGTTGTTTATTGTTCATAATTCTTTGGTTGTTACATCTATGATTAAGCTGAGCACGAAAACGAATTTGTTACTTAATTTTAATCTCTACCGTCATACTGATTTTAATGCATTCTTTTGTGCAAGTTGCTTCTCTACAGAAGATATTGTGAACACATAATTCAAATTGGTTTCTGTTCGTGGATATAGACATCCGTAACAGTTTGTGATTTCACAAATAAACATCTTTAAAACGTCTCCTAATTTCTGTTTACTCTGATTTATTTTGCAGAGATTCCAGCATATGGCTATCGCTTGGAGGCTTCCAAGAAAAGGGACCTGATGATAAACATTTCTACAACACACATGTCATAGTTGATGACACAGGAACTATCAGAAGCGCTTATAGGAAAATACACCTGTAATATACTTGCGATTATATATTAATGCACGTGTTTGAAAGAGAAATCATATACTTTTGCGCATTTGATTGAATTTCACATTCTCGACAAGGAAGTTTATTTTTGTTAGAAGCGAATGTGACTGTTAAATGGATTTCCTGCATTCTTTTGGATGCCTAGTCTTATGCTGTGCAATTTTCTCTTATGAAAAGGTTTGATGTCGACGTTCCTGGTGGAAGGGTGTATAAAGAAAGCAGCTACACAAAGGCAGGTAACTTCCGTAATATCTTTATGGAATTCACGTATTATGAATGCAGAAATATGTATAATGGTTTGCTGAAATTCGTAATTATAAAAAGCTGGAGAAGGGCTAATATGTCAAAGTAATTTTGAGTGAAGCAATTGTGGAATGAGTCAATTTTATTTAATGATTTGGTAAAGTCTGTGCATACTAATAAAATCATAATTTGTTCATATCTTAGGACAAGACATTGTGGCAGTTGATAGCCCTATTGGACGCCTTGGCCTGACTGTATGCTATGACTTGAGATTTCCAGAGATCTACCAACAGTTGAGATTCCAACACAGCGCTCAGGTCTTCGAGATTCTTTCAAGTGTATATCAACATAATATTTTCTAGCTGCTAAAATTTGAGTATGGATATAAACCTGCAGGTTTTATTGGTTCCTTCAGCTTTTACAAAAGTTACTGGAGAGGCACATTGGGAAATTCTTCTTCGTTCTAGAGCAATTGAGAATCAGTGCTATGTAAAAATCATATACTAGCATACCAGTTCTTTAAAGGATGTTATGAAAAATGATTTTGAAATCCTGTTACTTTATTGCTAATTTCTACGTTGATCAATGAAACATAAATGCATTGTCAGGTCATAGCTGCCGCTCAAGCAGGAAAAGCTAACGAGAAAAGAGAGAGTTATGGTGACTCTTTAATCATTGATCCATGGGGCAAAATAGTTGGTCGATTGTCTGGTGAGAACTATTCTTTTTCCCCTTTTAGACTCAATTTTTCCCTCATATCTCGCCCAAAACTACACTGTTCATGGATCACCTACCAAGTATGATTCTCATATTTCATCAACTGAGCATAAAATGATTCCAAATATTGACTGTTATTCTAGGCAAAATTTTAGTAGCAGCCTGCTAGTATGTTATTTTATTTTTGATATCCGTGACTGCCCTGCCCAGTCGAGCTTGCGCGTACCTTGATTATTGCCATGGGACATGCAACCCTATAACATTTGAATGTCAAGAAAACTCATAGGAAATTAATTCTTAAATAGGTGGCCACTATGGATTAAACTTATCACCTCTTAGTTCCCCGAGATCCTCTTGATAACTAGGCTACTCGCCTGTTAGTATGTTATTGCCTCTTAAAAATCCTAAGTAAATGAGTAAAATTCTCCCCATCAATCAAAATTTATTAATGAATGACCCGATGTTAGAGTAAAGTTATCCCCCAATATAAATGAAAAGACTCGATCTAAGGTTAAGTTGGTATTGTTTTTAACATTTCATAGTAGTCTGATGCCGTAGAGGCTTATAATTAAGCTATTGGTTCTGCACTGCTTACGGTAGCTCAAAACTCTTTACCATGCTTACAAATCTATGTTGTGTATCATGTGGCTTACTAGCCGTGAAGGTTTGTAATGCAGTCATGTCAAAATTTTAACAATAACCAACGTATGAGGGGTACTCAAACAAGAAAACAATTAAACTTTCTTGAGCGGAAAAGTTTATAGATAGATTTTGGGCTTAAAGTCAATATTAACGAATATTGTCCCACATGGTAAGGCATTGGGAGTAAGAAGTGAAAGAGAGGGAGAAGGCTCAGCAAGAGATGAGTAGGAAGATGTAGAGATATGGAAGAGAGTATGGGAGTGAGCTTGGTGTGGGCTACAAGAGAATATCCGGATTTTCCTATGACGAGGATCACTGATGTTCCGTACTACACTATTTCAAAAAAAGATGTCGAGTACTTCATATGCATCCGAGTTGTGGCTATGATATTATAAATGGTCATATTTTAGTACATCACAATTGATGTACTAAAATATGATTGTCTTAGTGGTCAAGAAGATCTTAAAGAACGAACTATGAATTGAACTCATAATCTCTAAGCACTCTTTTTTGTGTAAGGTCGTTATTTGATCATTAGACCAATCCATGAAGGTTAATAAAACGTAGCACGATATTATTTATTAATGTCAAGCATATAAATAGCCATATGGCTTACAGATGTCAATTAGTTTGAGTAAATAGCTTACTCATAACAGAAAGTAATTACTTAACCTAACATATACAACTGATTACAAGTATCATTCCTAATACATATATGAATTGATGATTGATTATGCTCAAGCTACACTTGATTTATGTATTTTCCCTCAAGACTGGACAGTCTCTTAATAAAATAGTTGGTGTTCCTTGCTCTCTCAATGATACATTTGACACTACAAGAACAGGGTCTGGATTCCTGCTAGTGAGGGGATTTAAATATCACAAATTTGGGCATTATGTTTTTATTGAAACTAGACGTTAGTTTTGTTGTGTTGATATTATTTCAATTATTTCAGATCGATTAGCAACGGGAATTACTGTAGCAGACATTGATTTTGATTTGATTGAGTCGGTGAGATCAAAGCTTCCAATTGCCCAGGTAAGTTCAACCAAGTACATTTACATAGAACTTGTGATATATTTGACTGTAGTGAAGGGTCGTGCTCACGAAAAGTGCTTTTAGTCCATTAAAATTTTCTTTTATTTTGTACTGGATTTTTAAAAAAAATACATGCACATATATCCAACATTTCTCCATGTTATTATAATAAGTCTTGAAATTTAGTTAATAGTCTGTAGTGTTGTATTGTTACAATTTGCTAAAAAGAAAAAAGAAAAAAAACTCTTTTAGTTTCCCATTTATAATTTTTTTAACCTATCCAGTGATTTTTCTTCAAGATTAATTATTGTTTATTATTTTACTAATCGATAAAATTAGCTTAAGACTAATTTTTAGGGATGATTTGAAAGTACAATAACGAAATTGGACATTTGAAAGTATAGATTTTAAAATAAAATAACAGCCAAATCACGTAGTCGAATAAGAGTCTTAAAAATCACAAAGTGTTTAGAGGATTTTTTTTCTTTTTTTCTTTTGAGTTCTACATTTGGAATGGAAATCGAACTCATGACCTTTTTGTTCATAGGTATATATTAACGCCGTTGAGCTATTGATTGAACCTATAGGTTTAGTTTAATCCATGGTGGTCACTTAATAATTATTTTTCTGAGTTACATTGACAATCAAATATAGTAAGGTCAAATTGTTGTCTAGTTAAAATAGTCGAACTGCACGCAAATTACTTGAATAAAAAAAAAAAGAATGACATCGAAAATACAAGAACCACAAATATGTTAACTAAAAAAAAAAAACTATATTGTTTGTAATATAGCTTTATTTTGGGAGGATGTTTGTAATATGACCAATAAATGTATGAAGACCTGTTTTTTTTTTTTTTTTTTTTCCTTTTTTTTCAAACAAGTGTATGATGACCTGATATACAGGCGAGTTGATTTGTAGAATTTTTTCTGTTTGAAGTTTGAAGTTTTTTGTATCTTACATCTTTATGAAGTTTCTTTGAATTTACAGACAAATCACGAGAAACTGATTTTAAAAAACAGAAATAGCTTGCAAACAAAGTTATTTCAGAATTGATATATATTGAATTATAAGTTTATTTATTTCAGCAACGGAAGCCCTTTGACTTCTGGAAACCAGCGTCTCTATAACCTCTTGCAGTTCCCATCCAGGTGCAATCACATTCTTTTTACGCTATCATATTTATTTCTCAGCAATTCTGTGGGATAAATTTGATCTAATCATTTTTGTTAAATTATAAATTTAGTTCTTGAACTTTTAAGTGTGTTTCAATTTGATCTCTAAACTTTTAATTTTTGTTTTATATAGATTTTTAAACTTTCAATTTTGTGTCTAATAAGTCCATGAATCTTAAAATGAAGTATTTAAACTTTCAAGTTTGTGGTCAATACATCTCAAAGTTTTCTATTTTTATGTCTTAAAAGTTATTGATCCATTATATAATTTTCGATACAAAATTAAAAGTTTACAGTTCTATTAAATATAAAATTCAATCTTTCTTTTTCTATTGAAAACATATAAAACTCAATCTTATTCTAAACAGATTAGCTTGTTTAAAAAAAAAAAATTAAACATGTCAAAACTTTTGACAAAATTTAAAGTTCAATCATCTATTGGCTTCAAATTTTATAAACTAAACTTTCAATTTAACCATTGATTTTTCATTGCTTTCTTGAGAATTTTGTATTTCATAAATTATTGACATATTATATATTTCTTAGGCACAAAGATGAAAGTTGAAAGTTCTGTTAAATATAACATTCAATTTTATTCCAAATAGATTAATTAATTGATTAATATGCAAATTAAAAGTTCAAAAAAAAAAAATCATGATTTCTTATTGCTTCATGCTTGAGTGTCTTAGGTGAAGGTCAGTGGACACATTAATCTCGCAGGATTGACAATGGAGACATCACTAGTGAGGTAAATAAGTTGGATTTCGGATTTCAAAATAATAATAATAATAAGTTGGATTTTGATTGTACCATATTAGTAAAAGAAACTAGACTATATTAGTATTTGAAATTACATATTTACATAAATGTCTCGATTAATTAGATTAGACTTTTCATTTCTTTATACAACTTGTAATTTTAATAAAAGCTTTTAATGAATATTAGTAAAATCAAATATATAGAGGTTTTTCACAGTGTAAAACCAAATTTTTTTATAATGATGATTTCATAGATTTTCTGCATTAAAATAATATTTTTGAATTCTAGCAAATAAAAAAATTTAAAGTTTGCCCAAGATTTTCAGTAACAAAGAAAAAATATTACTACTAAAAAAATAATAATCTATTATTGCTTTGGTACTGTGTCAAATAAGTGCAAATGTGTTTAATCAAAATGGAAGAACTTACAAGTAAAATTTCATCTTTCCCATTTCAATCTTTCTTCTAATATTGTCAAAGACGGTAATTTTTTTTTTTTCATTGCTACCAAAATTTTACCTTTTTACACCTTCACTTTTCTCAGACACGAACATCTCAGAGGCAAACCATCGCAATCCTTTATAGACTTCTGCACAATGTTGTATGAGTTAAATTCGAGAAAAAATTGTTACTTGTGTTATTCAAATTAATATCCCATCACATTCGAAATTGTGAATTCATATTTAACCATATTTAGATGGAATAATTTAAACATGTTACTTCTTAATTGAGTATACGTACTAATTTGGTTTTTGACATAACAGAAAAAAGAAAATTTATAATACTGAGTTAGTATCTCCCTTCCAATCTGACCTATATGTCCCTAAATAAGTTTTATTTTATGTTTACGAGAGGAGGTGCTGTTAAAAAAGATTTAAGTCCAAAAAACTATTCAAGTCATTGGTCGAAGAAAATTTATTGGAAATTAATTCATAGAGTATGTCATCCTAAATTATACTTATTCATCTACACTCCTTTTCAAAAAAAAAAAAACTTATTCATCTACACATGTTTTGATTCCAATACTTTTGTTGACCACTATAAGATGGTAGGAATCATAATTCAAAGGGGATATTATTTTGTTTCAAAATTGAACATTTTTTCTTTTGACATTTTAATAATATTCTCTTTTAGTCATGTTGTGTTTTTTAGTTTACTTTTATACTTATTTTCTTTTAAAAATTGAACTCATCTGAAAATTAAAAAGATCACTTCATCGATATATATATATATATATATATATATATATATATATGTATATATTGAAATTTGAAATTAATCTAATCATCATTTTAGTCAATATTACTTTAGTAATTAACGATTTGTTATCTTAGAGATTAGAGATTAAAAGTGAGTATTATTAAAAATGTTCAATTTTGAAATTTTGAGACCAAATTGAAACAAGACTACAAAACCATTGGTTTTGGTATTGGTTTGAGCCTAAAATCATCCTAAATTAAACCTCCTTAAACTGCTGTAGTTTAATGTTATTAAGAATGAAACTTGCAATCCATGCAAATTATGTTCTTTAAAATATATAGACATATACACATACTCATCCTATCAGGACACTTTTAGTTTCAAGTGCTTTGGTCCTCAGCGATACTTTTTAAATTTTCATATTAGTTCTGTGTAAATTATATTATATACTTAAAATCTTATTTATTTTTTAGCAAACAAGAAAAACAAAAGATTCTATGATTGATTTTAAAAAAACACCCAAGGAAAAGAATGAAAAAAAGAATTGTAATTCCATTTTAAAAATGAAAATGGAAACTACTACAACACAATACTCAGTTGTAGGCGATGTCGTCAGGGGAAGGGCTGATAATTAGAGTAAAAATTGTGTTTTATAAATATATTTAAAAGTTATCTTTAAAAGTAATTTTTTTTTCATAAAATTAAACATTTTAAATTTATTTGATAATTACAAATATATTTGATCACATTTAAAAAACAAACAAAAAATAATAATAAACTATAAATATTTTGTAAATATAATTTTGTAAAGAAAATATAGCTTGCAATTTAATAATCGAGACATGTAAATAATATAAAATATTTAGTAATTAAAAATAATAGAAGTATTTTTCTAAAGCTTTCAAAAACAAAAACAAAATTTGAATGTTGTATTTAATAAAGTTCTATTAAATATAACATTCAATTTTATTTTAAATAGATTATATATATATATATATATATATGTGTGTGTGTGTGTGTGTGTGTGTGTGTGAGAAACTTAGAAAAAAAAATTAAAGATCAATTAAACATAATTAAACATTTAGAGTTTATAAACTATCTAATTTATTAATTTCTTATTGCTTTATGCTTGGTCTTGTATTAGGTGAAGGTGAGTGTACACGTTAATCTTGCAGGATTGGCCATGGAGCCATCACAAGTGAGGTAAATAAGTTGGATTTTGATTGTACCAGTTTAGTAAAAGAAACTCAACTTTATTATTATTATTATTATTTTATAATTCTTCAACAATTAGACTGGGGAGGTTCTTACGCATGTTTTCTTGGTCATCGAATATATATTGATAATGTTGAGCTGTGACTTTTGTTGACCACTCTATTAGTATTTTAAATTACATATTTACATAAATGTCTTGATTAATTAGATTAGACGTTTTATTTCTTTATACAACTTGTAATTTTAATAAGAGCTTTTAATTATTTTTTTTAGAGCTTTTAATAAGAGCTTCTAATGAATCTAAGTTAATCAAATATAAACAGGTTTTAAACAATGTAAGACCAATTTTTTTCTAAAATGATGATTTTATAGATTTTCTCCATTAAAATAATATTTTTAAATTTTAGCAAATTTTAGAAGTATCCATTTCAAAAAGTTTAAAGTTTACCCCAAGATTTTTCAGTAACCAAGAAAAAGTATTACTATAAAAAAATATCAACGAGAAATTGCCTTTTTAGTCGTATTTTTATAAGAGCAATTTAGGTGATGTCTTGATATCATCTAAATTTGAAGTCTATTTATGTAGATTAATGGGAGCTACACTTTAATTTTATCTTTTTATTTTTTTAAGTTGTAGAATAACAAGATGAGACTCTCATTAAGCTACATAGGTGGAAATCTATTCTACTAAGCAAACTGGGCTTCAAAATTTAGATGATATCAATGCATCATCTAAATTGCTCTTTTATTTCTATTACTATTTTGGTACTATGTCCACAAGTGCAAATGTGTCAAAATTTAGGTAACTGCAAAGATGGAAGAACCCTTTTTTAAAAAAAGAAACAAAAAAGGAAGAAGTACAAGTCCAAAGTTCACCTTTGTCAAGGGCGGAAAAACTTTGATATTATTCATTATTCTTTGATTTATGGAATTATCCCACCTCAATTGAAAACGAAAATATCTTTTTAGGAAGAAATCCACTTTTCTCAGACATGAACATCTTGGAGGCAAACCATCACCATCCTCAAGTTATCGACTTCTGACAATGATGTTCTAAGTTAAATTCGAGAGAAAATTGTTACTTGTGTTATTCCAATCGATATCACATTGCATATTCGAATGGAAATTGTGCATGGCTATTTATTAGTTGTTTTGTAACATAACGATCTCTCTTTTTCTAATGGAAGGATTTAAATCTGTGAGTTTTTATTTGAGAATACATGTTAATTATTTCTATACTAAATTCATTTAACTTTATAATTATTGAGGTAGTATCTTCCTTCCAATCCATAATTTAAGCTATTAGTCACTAAATAAGCTTTATATTATATTTACATGAATGGATATACTGTTAAAAATATTCAAGTCATTGGCCAAAAGACAAATGTAATATGGCATATTGACAAATCTTTATGGACAATCGACCACCTTCCTAAGAAATTAAATTATAATAAACTTGAACTTCTTCCTCTATGCATGTTTTGAATCAAATGCTTTGATTAAATACTAAGTTAACTTATGATGATATGCATCATAATTTGAATTATGCTTCTCGATCAATTTAATTTTCTTAGTGTAAACAATAAAATTGTTTGTTTCAATTAAAAAAAAATGTTGGTTGTTGAATGTCATTTAAAAACATTTGTTCTGGTATTGATTTGAGCCAAAAAATCAACCTATTTTAAACCACTTTAAACTTGTATAGTCTAATGTCATTAAGAATGCAGTTTCCAATCCATGCAAAATATGTTCTATAACATGCACTAATATATATATATACACACACACACATTCATCCTCTCTTGTTAATGTCGGGACGGCCCTCAAATATAATTTTTCAAATTTTCATACCATTTGATTAGACTAGATAAAGAAAAAGTGAGTTTTTAAATATAAATAAATGACAATAGAAGGAATACCTCCATTACTAAAAATGTACCTTTTGTTCTTGAAGCTAAAATCGTTAAAACTAGATTGGTCAAGTTCAAAACCAAGCAATGTATTTTCATTTTCAAAATCTACCACTTCGTCGAAAATCCCAAAAATGATAAGAAAAAGAGAGAAAGAATCAAATCAAAAGGCTGATTTTGTAAAATAATCAAAGCTAGACATATGAGAGTACAAAAAAATACAACTATTATGAAGTATGAACTGAGAAATTTACCTGCAGAGGGCTCGGTTAAAACCTCCAGCTTATTACTTTTTTTACTGCCGTCGAAATTCCCATGCAGAATTGGGAGAAGCCAAAAGGTCAATGGATTTAGTCCCAAGTGAGTCTTTCAAGATTGTTATCTGACCTTCCTTCAGCAAAATGTCCTCTTCCAATGTCTCTATCTTTGATTTCAACACACCAACTTCTGAGTTCAGTAACATGTTTTTTTCCCTGTATTTGTTTACTTCCTCCCACAACATGTCTCTCTCCTTTGAAATTTTTTGTAGTATGTCCCTTAGAGTTTCTGATTCCCTTGTCGACTCTTCGAGCCCGTTTTGTAACTTGCTTACGTCATCGTTTTTCTTCAGCAACTGTCAAACGAAACCGAAGATTTAAGAAGTTTGATGAGCTCTTGAAACCTTGGAACTGTGGAAATTGCAAGAATATATTCTAAAAAACATATTTACGGGTTAGGGGCAAGAATACAAATAATACATTTTTTTTAAGTTGACAGCAAGGAACACGGCTTTTCATTGGTAAAGGTTTAAGGTTTCTTGATCATACTCGCTTAGAGATCTCAGGTTCAACATTCGGTGAACTTAAAAATAAGAACTTTTCATAGTGTCTCTTTGGTCCTGGCCATGAGACGGGTGGAAGTATCTACACTGGGAGAGCAAAACTCCGACTTCTCGGTTATCAAAATTGTCAACCCAAGAACATGTTTATTAAAATACACAGCTTTCAGTTATATCACTTTTATAGGAGAAGAAATTCAAAGATAATAGGTTTGAGCAGGGCTTAATGTATTCCGCTTCATCATTATTTTTTGTCCTATATTATTATTTGTGTCTACTTTGAGATTCAAACCTGCAACTTTTTGGTTACTAGATTATACAAGATACCACTAGAACTATTCTCCATTCATTATTATTTGTGTCTACTTAGTATGCTTAACGAATATTTGATGTTTCTATCAACTAGTGTCTGGTACATAGCTCGTAGTGCTGACACGTTTGTCGTGTAGCAGGTTTTCGATGTGTGTCCAACAAGGGTTGGAGTAAGTGTTTGAAATGGATACATTAGTGTCCTTGCTTCTTAAAATATATTTATATCTTGCATCCAGTAATTCATAAGGGGAAATTGATGTCAATATAAGCTGCAGATCTCAAACAAACTAGCACGAATAAAGAATATACTAAGGAGAATTATAAGACTGCAATAAATTGAACATTCTTCCAGATGTCAATCAATCAGTAAAATTAGTTTTGTGGAACCTTGAGAATCAATCAGAATCGTATCAAACATGATAGTTCGAGAATAACACATGCTAGAACATTCTTAAAATTTCATAAAGTATCAGCATATTATTAAATGATAAACCCTAACTCATTAAAAATCAAGTTGACATTAAGAAACTACCTGAAGTTCAAGATCTTTCATTTTATGGTTGAGGCAGGAAAGGCTATCCATTCCATTCTGGACTTCACATTTTAGTATGTCATTCCCTCTTACTGATGTCACCAGTTCTTCTTGCAACTGCTCCACTTCCAGCTCTTTAGAGTATAGTTTCTCTTTTAATAGACTTGAGAATAAAGTTTCTGCTTTAAGCTCAGATCTTAAACCATCCTAAAAAGTAAAAGATGGATTTACCAAATAAGAATTCCTCAAAGAAACAACTGAAAAATAACTCTGGTTTATAGTTGAAAAAATTTAAAGATAAGTATTTGCATTGAGTATAATATTTCCATTTCCAGGGACAAAATCAGAAACTACTCAACCATTATAGGTTGGGCTAGTGGTCAAGGTGAGGGAACCAAAAGATTGAGCTATCTAACAGTTAATTTTCTTGTTTAAAAAAAAAGGAATTAATTCTCTATGAGTTTTCTTGACAACCAAATATTATAGGGTCAAACAGTCTATTCTGTAAGAATAGTCGAGGTGTGCGTAAGCTAACCCAGATACTTAAGAGATTTAAAAAAAAATAAACTACTAACCTCTGGATATTGACTACTTAGTTGCAGTGCATTATCTACACCTGAAATCTGAGAAGTGGGATGGGACTTAGCTTGCAACAACATAGATATTTTCTGTAAACTCATTGTCAGGCTCTCAATCCCATGCTTGAAGCCCTGAATTTTCGTTTCAGATTCAATTAAAAACTGTCCATCTAAACCATTCTTGATGTACTCTATTCTATGCTTAGTTGGATGAAGCTGACCAACTTTCTCTTTGATGAACTCAAGTAACTTGGAACAAAATTGAGTACTCTCGTTTAATAATACCAGACCTTGATTTTGAAGATGGTATATACGAGTTGACATTTCATTATCCAACTTGAAGGTTATAGCACCACTCTCATTCCCATTTTCTTTTAAGCGAGTCAATATATTTATATTTTCATGTCGAAGAGAATCAACTTCAACCCTGTATGATTCTAACTCCTTCCTCAAAGCCAGTTCCACTCCTGTTAATCTCATTTGTTCCACCTTCAATTTTTCAAATTGCTTATCCCGTTTCTCCATTGGCTGAGTCTCACTTAATCTTTCCCTTAAACCATCAATAGTTTTTTCTTGTTCATTGCAGATCCTTGATAACCTTGTGACTGATTTATGCAATTCCTTGCACTCCTTTTCTTTCTCCTCAAAATTCTTTCTGATGCAATCCATACCTTGTATTGCTCCCCTGTAATCTTCTTCTAATTTAGAGAGGTCTAGCTGCAAATATTTATTCTGTTCATTCTTTTCATCAATTCTAGCTGTTAAATCCATGATATTTTGCTCCAGATTAGTTGTAATGCTTCTATTCTCTGTTTCCAACTTGTTTAAAGAAGAGACCTCTCTTTGTAATGAGACATTCTGTTCGGCCAGCTCTCGAACTCGCCCCCTTAGCCCCTTCTCCTCTAGTTGGTACTTCTCAAGCTTGAATGACCAGTCACTTGACCTTCGGTCTAGCTCCTTCTCTAGTCCTACTTGCAGTTCAGTTTTCTCCTTCTCCAGTTTCTGTGTTCTGAACGCCAATTCTGCATTTGCCTGTCTGAGCTTTTCTCTGGCACATGCCCTATCGGCAATTCGAGACTGCAGAAGGCTTGAAATTTCAAGTGCGAATGTGAACCTCTCCTTCGTTAGATTTTTAATTATCTGGATCAGGTCTGACTCATCAAAATTCCTATATTGCACAAATCGTTCCTGTTCAAGTTCTTCAGATAGAAACATGATCCTCTCCTCTGCTTCCTTAGCCTTTTTATTTAATTCCCCATGAAAGTCCTCATCAGTTTCGCCAGGCTTGCATCTTTCGTAAATGTGTCTGCTAACTATTTCACAAGGCTCATTAGGGAAGCAAGGTTTCGCAAAATCTGAAATAGGATCAAAGCATCCATTGGAAGATTGAGTGTGAATATCTGTAACTGTGATAGGTATATTTTCTCCAAGCTCTTTAGAGGTCGTATAAGGAACAACACGGTGTTGTGAGAGTCTGTCAACAACAGTCTTTGCAATACTTCGAGGTGAGTCATTCTCAAATCCATATTCTCCCACTTCTCCAGACAAGAAACGAGAAAGTGAACTCTTAGTTTCTCTGGTTGAATAGGATCTTGGTTGATCCTTAATGCTAGCCGTTGTTGAAGAGGGTGGCAGACACTGAGCTTGAGGAGGCCGCCGCCCGTTATTTCTCTGAGAGTACTTAGTATTGGATCCACTCATTTCCTGGTGTTGTTCACCATCAATATAGCGGTCCAAGACCCTATTTGAAGCAGTACTACAGCTAGTGGAAGAATTTCCTGAAGAATCATAGCAAGTTCTGGAGCATGGCCTAGTGGGACCTGAGGTGTAGTAATCATTTGGCATTTCCATCTGCTTTGCCTTGAATTGCATCTCTCGAGATGGACTTTGGCAACTAGAAAAAACCACAAGATCACAAATTAAAGAAGATTATATGTTGAATGCTCCATACAACTCAGTACACATTTTTCATCAAACTACATAGAATTATTAGTAACCTCTTATTGTTACAAAATCAGAACAACAATAACAAAAGAAAGCTATAAAAAGAACGTGAGAGAAGACAGAGATTTACGTGGTTCACTAACGATGCGTTAGCTACGTCCATAGGTAGAGGAGAGGACGATTTTATTAAGGAGATAACAAGAATACAAAATATAGATCAACTGCGCGAAGGTGTTAAGAGAGTTTATATGGCGCACACTCATAAAATCCTATTACAAAATAGGCCAAAATATGAAACATAAACTCAATTACATATTTCGTTTACGTTTCGGGCGCATTGCCCCCAAGCCCCTACCAGGTGCCTCGCCCTTGGACTAAGTAATCATAGAGCATCAAACAATTCAAGACATATCTCAACACGTGTAATGATCCTATTTATCAGAATCAACATCCTTACCGAGATGACTGTTCATGTTGCCATTTTGAGCCATTACTAGCACTACCGGGAGATCTACTTGGGTCGCTCAAACCGTAAAAGTTTATTTGACTTTGGTCTCTAAATGCAGCAGAAGATAACGACTGGGTCCTTCTAAGTTTAGGACCAGTGCTGGACCTTTCACTTTCATCTATTTGCCTCCCGGACTTGCAACTTTGGGGGCTACTTCCAGCATTGTCACCAATTGAAGTATTCATCTTACTCTCTGATGGATGCTCCCAATAAGTTTCACTTTCGTTTGTCGATGGAAGACCTAAGTTACTCTTGCCATTGCTATTGGAAAACGACCTAAGGAAGAACTTCTTCATCTTCGGTTCTGGCTGTTGATTATTGAAGTTTCTGTCTTTCAATCCCAATGTTTTTTTCTCAATACCATGTCAAATGCAATCAATCTAGGCCTAAAAAAACCATCGTTTTAGTAGATAAACACACAAAAGAAACAATTCAAAAAAATAAAACCTTAAAATGGTTTAGGATCTTGGTACCATCAACCAGAGAGACTGATTCACAAATGACTATTGACTAAGAACTTATCCAAACAATAAAGTTTTCTACATTTCCAAATTCAAAATGCGAAGAATTATAAAAAATACATGAAACAATTCAAAAAAATCAAAGTTCATGAGAATCCTAATTTTCATTCACGATGCTCAATTTGATCGTCGAAAAAGTATATATATGATAACGCAACAGAACTGGTTAGAAACAACATCTAGAGCTAGAAATTAAACAACTCAACAATAACATCTCCAAATTCGGACAACAAATAACACGTCTCTAAGCAACTCCGTTTCCATTCTAGATGCTACAATTCATTTCATCAATAAAGAAACTCTATAAAAACAGAAAACGAAAGAGAAAATCACTCTCTCTCAGAACTAAACATCATTTCATCATCAAGAACAACAACAAAATCCTACTCAACTCCATCGAATGAATCCGCCAATACAGAATCGGAAAAAGACAAGAAAATCAACTAGAATCTACGCAAATAATCTCACACTGAATGCAGAAATCAAAACAGTAATAAATTTCTTACCATAATGTATGATAACGCAACAGAAATGCTTAGAAACAACATCTTGAGCTAGAAATTAAACAACTCAACAAGAACAAATCCAAATTCGGACAACAAATAACACATCTCTAAACAACTCCAATTTCCTTTCTAGATACTACAGTTCATTTCATCAATAAAGAAACTCCATAAAAACAGATAACGGAAGAGAAAATCACTCACGCTCTCAATACTTAACAGTATCATCAACAACAACAATAAAAATCCTCCTCAACTTCATCAAACGAATCCGCCAATACAGAATCGGAAAAAAGACAAGAAAATCAACTAGAATCTACACACTGAATGCAGAAATCAATCAGAACAGTAATAAATTCCTTACCATATACAGATATTCTCCGCGATTCAAAATTCAAACCATCAACGACAACTCATAATTCCGATTATTCAGGAAACTCGAAATCGAGCATTGAATGCTGGAAGAGTTGGCGGCATTGCATGAACGGCGGCTCGGCGGTTACAATTGTGGCGGGGATTGACGATGATTGAACGTTTGGAAACTGAATTTCATCAGAAATGGAGTGAGATTGAATGAAGGATATTGCGTCCAAACGTCCAGTGTGAAAATTTCTGTGACTGTTTGAATTATGGAAATGGTAGTTTTGCCCCAAAAATTATATTTTAAATTTTTTCGTGGCGCTAATAATGCGGAAGAGGAGCGGGGTTTGTTGGGTAATGATAGAGTGTGGACGAGTACACCTTTTCCTTCTTACCAACCAAATAAATTAGGTTTTCTTTTTTTTGTTAAAATATCATGATGGTTTATAAGTTGATAAAAATTAATTAACTTCAAATTTATATATATATATATATATATATATATATATATATATATATATGAACAAATAATTTTTAAACTTGTATTGAAAATATCTAAATTAAAAAAGAACTTTTAAAAATATAAAAATTAAAAGGGAAAATTACTTTATTTGTCCCTACTTTTTTGTTAGAGTTTCAACTTGGTCACTAAATTTGAAAATGTCCTAACATTTCAATAATACTCAATTTTACTTCGAAACCGTTAATAAGATAACGGAATGCTGACTAGGATGATGACCAAGGAGCTGTCCAGCGATTGAGAGCAAAGACTTCACGCTTCCTTGAGAGATCCGTGTTCGAGGCCGCTAGAAACTTAAACTAGAATACCCTTCGAAGTATCCCGGTGCCCCGTCTTAGAGACGGGCCAGTGGTGCCCTGGGTATAAGGGAGCGAAGCTCCTATTTCTCGGTTTTCAAAAAAAAATAAAAAAATAAAAAAAATGTATATCATGGTACTTACATAGATTTTTTAAATAAAAATTATAATGGAAACTCAAAAAATATCTTGCCAATATTTTATATTTTTAGAGGAAATAAATATGATAACTTTTTATCTTCTAAAAATTAAATTAAAAATAAATCTGAAACTCACTTCCCATATGCAAGACAGTTGGTTTTTTTAGGGTTGCAGGGGGAGTGTTTTTGTTGTTTGTAGGTCAGATTTTTGGTGAGGTTTGTAGTGTTAATGGAAAGATATGGCTGTCTTCAACCATCGTAGTCACTTATAAGAGTCATATTGGTTCGGTTTTCTTCAATTTTAGGTCAAACAAATAATTACTTTTGAAAATTAACATATCATCAATCAATTAATTATGTAAGTGTCATAATTACATATCATCAATCAATTAAATTTTAAAATTAACTTAGTCATTATTCTAGTCAGCATTCTGTTATCTCACTAAAGGTTTTGTTATTTCGAAGACTAAAATTTAACATTATTGAAATGTTATGGATAAAAGTTTTCCCTCTTTAAATTTAAAAATAAATTTCCCAAATTAAAGTAAAAGACTTAAAAACATATAAATCAAACTAATATTTTAATGGTTTTATATACTAAAAATACATTTAAAATCTCGGTTAGAATTTAGAAAATTTAGAACTAGTCGTTTCAAATCTCGACTTGAATTTTACCAAATGAGTGATAAAATTATTGTAAGTTCTTATAAAAAATATGTCAACAATAGAAGTGTGACTGCATGATTTATTAACTATGAATTTAAATGTTTTGCTCCGAAATTTAAACTGTAATTATTAAGTCTTGCAACTACACTTTTTTATTATCGAATGGGTCAATGGCACAATAATTTTATTGTTTAGTTGTAAACTAATTCAATATCAACGTCGCAAGTTCAATCCCAAGAATCAGTATTTGTCTCCCTTATGTACTAAAAAAAAAAAACTACACTTTTCTATTTTGACATATTTTAAAGTTGTGGCCATCCATATTAAAAAACACAAGGAAAAACAAGATTTCCTTCCATCAGTATTTTGTTTTACCTTAAAAAAAGTGATGAAACAAAATCTTAGAATTTTAAGCTTAAAGTTTTTATACTCTTTTATACATATAAATTATTTATTTTAGTAGATTTGAACGTTTAAGAAAGGAAGATGTCTTAGATTCAAATTATTATTATTATTTTAATTTAAGCTCAATTAGTTGAAAGATTTAAATTCATAATATCTTAATATTCTTAGTCAGATTGAGTTATTAAAATATGATAGGTTTTAATTAAATAAAATTAATAGGTTTTATTAAAGTAAAATTTAAAATTAATAGATTTAAATCAAATTAAATATTTCATATATTTAGTTAAGTATAAAATATTTTTAAAAATTATTATAATTAAAATATGGATACAAACATTTGTTATCTACGATAAATTTTCTAAAATTTATAGAGAAAAATAATATTTTTAAAAATAGTAGAATTTTTTGTGTTACCAAAAAAAAATCAAAGAAACAACATGAATAGCATTTGTTTTTTTTTTTTAAAAACATCCTTTATAACAGAAAAAGAAGTAAATTGATTGTCGTAATCAATTTATAAATTAAAAATATGTAACTTCAACGAATTCAAACAATGATAATTAAAAAATATAAAGAAAAAAAAAACAAAATAATATGTTATATGAAATTTTTTTAACAAAAATGGTTATAATTAAAATTATTGAGATAATAATCGCCTATATATACCCATTTTCCAAAAATTTATCGAAATTATTTTTAGAATGGGATATTTGAAGAGGAAAATATAACTCAAAGGTAACGCGGAATTCTTTAAAAAAAATTGAGCACATTAAAGAACTTCAACAATAAAGGCTAATATTTCTCTATCATGTTTATCGTTGTTTCTTATTTTTTGAAATACGAGTTTGTTTGATAACTATTTCTATTTTTGTTCCCTAAAAATTCGTTTCTTAAATGAATTAAAAAAAATTGTTTATTAAATTAGGTGAAAAAATGAAAAACAACTAAAATTATTTTTTATGGTTATGTTCCTTTTTTCAAAAAAACCAATATATATAGATAGGTAGATAAAAACACGCTTTTGTTAAATAAATAAATAAATTAATTAAAAAAAAAAAAAACGCTTTTGCTGCATCAAAGGCACGTTTGGCTTGTTGGCGTTCCAACCAACTTTGCATTAATACATAAATTTTTTCTCTACGATTTACATTTGTTCTTATTTTAATTTTTTAATTTTAACATACGTACATTATTGAGCAATACATGATTGAATTAGTTTTGAGTTGATATTATTAATTGTGTACATTTTTATGCATGTATATATTGTTCGATAAAAAATTATTTATCTATTTATTTATTTTCATCTACTATTCAATACTACTTTAATATTTTATAATCACATCATTTTTAAAATAATATAATCTTTATAAATTTGAGTTAACATCATTTTTATGAATAAATCAGTGAAAAATAACATATGAAATTTGTTATTATTATTTTTTTTATGCAAAATTTGTTATTTAATTTACATTAAGATTTATTTGTATTTTTTTTAATAAAACATTTATTTATATATATTTTTTGAAATTTTTTTATAATTATTTTTTAATGTATATTATATATTTTTATACTAATTGTCTTAACTTTTTTAAAATAATAAAAAAATAAAAAGAAACGAAAGCAAAAAAACTAAAAAAAGAGAACTTATTATTAAATAAGTTTTGTTTCTATTTTTTTTTTTTTCTCTTAAAGAAACAAGAAACAATTGCAATTATCAAACATATACCTATTTCTTATTTTTAAAAAACAAAAAACAACAATTAAGAAACCAGAACCAATATCAAACTAATCATAATATTATATTATGTTTTTAATTATTCACATGGTAGCTTTCGTCCAATACAATACAATACAAAGATTCCTTCCCAAAATCCACGTCTCTGTTTTCCTCTCATTTTGCGTCAATGGAGGTCGATGCCACTTCCAACGGCTCCGCCACTGAAACCGCCATGGCAAATGCCGCCGCCGCTACAATTAGCCCAACGCCCTCAAAGCTCACCGGATTGCCGGAGTCTCTAAAGTTGGAACATCAATTTCTTAGGGTTCCGTTTGAGCACTACAAGAAGACGATTCGAGCTAATCATCGCGTTGTTGAGAAGGAGGTCTCTGCGGTGATATCCGGCGTCGCTGAAGCCGCCGATCGCGATAGCATGTCGACCGAAGAGGCCGTTCACCACTTCAATTCGCTCGTCTCAAGATTGCAGGGGTTGAAGAGAAAGGTAATTGGATCTAGGGTTTCCCTTTTCATTTCTGTTTGTGAACACTTTTTTTTTAAAAATAATTCCTTTTACAAGGGTCAATCGGGCGACGAAAGGTTTCTATTTAGGATGTTTATTTTGTCTTATTGTAAAAAGAATCACTGTACTGAACCCATGAT
The DNA here is from genome assembly GCA_037833695.1 of Sechiopsis laciniata. Classification (NCBI taxonomy): domain Eukaryota; kingdom Viridiplantae; phylum Streptophyta; class Magnoliopsida; order Cucurbitales; family Cucurbitaceae; genus Sechiopsis; species Sechiopsis laciniata. The sequence continues at coordinate 7,354,308 of JBBMKA010000003.1, forward strand.
TTCATGTTATTTGAATCTTTGCACATCAATTTTAGTTGATGTCGTTGAATAGTGAAGAAATTTAGAATTCGATTATTTGATATGATTTTTGTATCATACTAGGGATCTACTGGTTGCTAGTGAGATAGAACTGTGGTGTAGCTTGTTTTAGTTGTTGTCGTTGAATTATTTGAAGAAATTTAGAATTCGATTATTTGATATTTGTAATTCAACGACATCAACTAAAACTGCTGAATCTTTGCACACTGTTTTAGTTGGTGTCGTTGAATTATGAAGAAATTTAGATTTCGATTACTTGATATAATTCCATATCAAGGAATTGGGGTATACTGGTGGTAGCTAGTGAAAAAGAACTTTTTTGTAGCTGACTATTGGTGGATTTGAACCTGAATGTATTGATCTTCATATTCAATTGCCCTTTAATGATAGAGATTGATTAAAGAAATAAGACTTTACCTTTCTGTTATCTTTCGTTCATTTTTGTCGTTAAGTTGGAGGAGGGTGGTCGCACCGAGCAGATGCAAGCACAGAAGTGTCGCGCTAGACTTCGTCATTTAGAATCGGCCAATGTTGAGAATTTGGCAGAATGGAGCAGCACTCGCTTGAATAGGATCCTTGTTGACTATATGCTGCGGATGTCATATTTCGACACTGCAATGAAGTTATCAGAGACCAGCAATATTCAGGTTCTCACACTCTCATATTTGATTCTGAACTGCAGAGTCTATCTAGCATCGATGTTCTCTGTCTGTAAAAATTTTGAATCATTAAAGAATTGCTGCCTGGAAACCATTTCTATATTGGGTTAACAAGAATAAATAAATGACTATGCATGCATGTAATATATGTTGAGGGAATTCAGATGCAGCTGAGTGTTAGCGCCTTGCTGTTCATTTAGAGCCAAAAAAAATATAATTTTTGCATTCTGAAATATATAATATGCTTTTGACTAGCTATAAATCTCAGGATCTTGTCGACGTTGATGTTTTTCAAGAAGCCAAAAAGGTTATTGATGCCCTTCAGAATAAGGAGATAGCTCCTGCACTTGCCTGGTGTTCTGATAACAAGTCAAGGTTGAAGAAGTCCAAGGTATATGTGATGGTTCTCGAGAATCTTTCAATTACATAACTAATCCATACCCCAAGGTATATCAACAGTGAGGATTCCATTGAGTTCTTCATGGTGTAATTTATTTGTCTGTTGCTTATAGGCTTGTTTTACGTGTTTCTTTGCAATTGCGTACCATTTTGGAAGTGGTTTAGTGCTGGGAGTGTAGTAGTGTGTGGTTTCTCTAGTGGGTTTGTGACTATCCTAGACCTAATTGTTCGGTTTATTGAGTTCGAGGGTATAGCCTATAGGTGAAGGTTTAGAAGATGGTCCTGATTTGTAAAGTGGGGCGCGAGTGAAGGTCATTAATGGTTTTGGGGAATTTATTATTATAATGTAGTTCATTTCAAATGTCACCAAGGAGTGGCGTGGTGATCGAAGGCTTGGACTTTGAAGGGTGTGTTCCCTTCTAGGTCTCAGGTTCGAGATTCATCTCTGACATTAATTTGTCAACATCTTCCGTGTCTTCATTCCTTCGATGTCTCCCGTTGTTTGGCCTAGGGACGGGCATGATTACTTTGGATATAGTGGAGCAAAACTCCAATTTCCATTCTTCATTTCAAATCTGCTCCATTTATATAAGGAAATTCCACTTTCCCCTTATAGAATGGTTTTATTTACTATTATAGTATTTTCTTACAACATGGAGCAATTTGTTCCATGCTTGTGAAGTACTTTGGTATGAGCCATAATTTTGAGTCTTTGACATGTAACTGGTAATTTTCTTGAACGATTTCAAATGCAGTTTAGGAGTTCTTTCAGCTTGCATTACTTCTTGTTTTTTTTATTATGACAGAGCAAATTTGAGTTTCAACTGAGGCTTCAAGAGTTCATAGAATTGGTGCGAGCTGACAAGAATATGCAAGCTATTGCATATGCACGTAAGCATCTCGCTCCATGGGGAGCAACCCACATGAAAGAGTTGCAGAGGGTCATGGCGACTTTGGCTTTCAAGAGTAGTACAGAGTGTGCTATGTACAAGGTCAATCATACCCATCCTGTTCTATCAATTCGAGAAGTTTAACTTCAGTAGCGATTAAAACTTTAACTTTTTTGTTCTTCTAACTAACCAAATATATATTGTTAAAAAGTTATGTTGGTTTGAAGTTTGAACCGTAAATAAGCTCTTAAAAAAATATATATATCTTATCTAAGTAACAGTTACCGATTGCTGCTACTCTTACCTATCATGATTGAGAGGTGATGGATTCAATCCATCTTAGGTTAGTTTAGTAGTCAAGAGGACTTCGTGGAACTAAGAGGTGATGAATTTATTCTTTGGTGTCCACATGATTAGGAATTAGTTTTCTACTTATTTTCTTGACAACCAAATGTAGTAAGGTCAGATGGTTGTCTCGTGAGAGTAGTCTAAGTGTGTGTAAATTGGCTCAGACACTCACGGTGACAGATATATAAAAAATAAAAATGTAAATTGTTCTTTTTTCCTCCTTCCTTTCTTTCATCATGGCTACTAATATGGAAACATTATTTGGGAAAAGCTGTATACTTGATATCTATCCTTCCTATTACAAGTGCAGTTAATCCTAGTTTCATATAAATATAATGGTTTCTGCTGGTTTTGTCTTTGTTATTGAGGCTTGTACTCCATCAAGTTGAAGTGAAACAGATGGTTGATTTTTTTTTTTTTTTCCTTTTTTGTGCTTTATAGGTCTTATTTGAATCAAAGCAGTGGGATCAGCTAGTGGATGGATTTAGACAGGAGTTCTGCAAAATATACGGCATGACGCTCGAGCCATTGCTAAATATTTATCTTCAAGCTGGCTTGTCTGCTCTGAAAACTCCGTATCCTTATTTACTTGCTTGTTTCATGTGTGTGTGATTCAGTTTAACTCTTTCCATCTAATTTGAAAATCCCATAGATTATCTGAGATGCAATATTCACAACTAAGAGTGCCTTGACTGACCTGCTTAGATACTGTTATGAGGATGATTGCACCAAGGAAGACCCATTATCACAGGAAAGTTTCAGGAAGCTAGCAGTGCCATTACCTTACTCGAAGCAACATCACTCGAAGCTCGTGTGCTACCTAACAAAAGAGCTCATGGACACCGAGAACCCGCCACAGGTTCTTCCGAATGGTTACGTCTACAGCACCAAGGTCAGCATAATTTTCGGTTATTAGTTTCTCGGAAATGGAGCCAAGCTTTTTTTCTATTCCACCCTAAAATGTTCATCTCTTGTTCGATATGGGTGCTTGGCAGGCTCTGGAAAAAATGGCCAAGGAGAACAATGGTAAAATCACCTGTCCAAGAACAGGTTTTGTGTGCAACTCTTCGGAGCTGGTGAAGGCATACATATCTTAAAGCCCCCCATGAATTTATGGAATCCACATTTCATTGTTCAGGTAAAAAAAATGCAGGTCTTTTTTTTACAAAACAAATTTCCTTGTATGATCAAAGAATGATGACATGTAAATAAAAATTATACAGCTGTATTCTTTATATTACTTTGCTACTTTCATCAATGATGGTATAAAATGTTGAAATACTTGGGCAATGGTGCCTTACTTATGAAAAGGATTTTATGTGCATGGGAGGATTTTATTCCCTCGCGAGACATGTTTATTGATTTTTAGTTCTTTTTATAAATCGAGTTGGTTATTTGTTTATTTATTTGAAAATAATTAGTTATTATTATTATAATTATTTTGATAACTAGTCGGTTATTTATTTAAACCATATAGAAGAGATTGTTAAATTTGTTATTTTTTAGAAAATAAAAATGATTAGAAGGCAGCCTTTTCGCATGTGCTTCTAGATTCCACATAGTTCACTTACAATCGTTTCAATAAATGGTACGCTGAAAAAAATAGAGAGGTGCTTCAAGCGAACTTCAAGCGCATATGAAAATCTAAAGCTAGTTTTTAGTTAACTTACTGAAGAGTTGATTAATATAAATACAAAAATAAAATTTAGAGCATACCTCAATTAGCAACAAAATATATATATATATATATATATATATTTTTTTTTTTTTTTGAAACAAGGATAACTACGGCTGCCCCTAGGTCAGACATAAGAGACATAGCAACAATATATATTTGACCGAAGTTATGGAATCATAATAGGTAATTGAATTCAACAAAAATCAAAATCAAATCATAATCTTTCCATCAAAATTTTCAGCAAAAATACGAAGATCAGATAAGGAAGCAAGAGGTCACAAGTTCGAATTTTCCTTTTCAATTGTTGTAATAAAAAAAAAGATAGACGAAGCAAAGCCATAACTAAGGTTCTACACGTGGTTGCATGATTAGTAGGTTTCTAAACTTCCTAGCGACTAATAATCAGATATGGCAGCAAAGCATTCAATATTTTATAACGCAAAACGAAATAAAGCTTCAAAATGTATTCGTGATGAAAAGCAATGTAATTGAAATCATATATAATTAACAAACGGCTCTAGACAAAATTCATAGCTCAAAAATTAATCTAGAAAAATCAGATAACCAAATCAAACGAACCAAGAGAACTAGAATGCGGATTATTATATATAATATATCATAATTAAGATGGAATATAAATATGCAAAATACGTTACTGATGGAACATTCGAGACGGGAATTCAATCACTCACAGTCACAATACAGCTCTATTTTAAGAGGCAGTCCGCTTATAAAATGTCAACCAAAAGCATCTGTTTTAGCAGAAGCACAATCAAGAAACTATGCAGACTCGCTACCACCCCTCTCGCTACCGCCCCTCGGAGAACCGTTATCTTCATCATTTACAGGACTCCGACTCCTTTCTTCCCTAGGCAACGGACTGGGGCTGCGACTGTAGCCATTCTCTTCCCTCCTTTCACCGCCATTGAAGTCCTCAGCATCATCCATTGGGCTTCTGCTTCTTCCTCCCCTAGGACTGTCACGATTTCCAGAAGATGGACTGCGTCTTGCTTCTTCTGGACTCCTCTCATCCGGGCTAGGGCTCCGCTTCATAGCTTTTGAAGGAGGAGGTGACAAACTGTGCCTCCTAGGGCTTGTGCGGCCTCTCGGGCTCCTCGATCTTTTTTCTGATCGTTCAACACTTCTCTCTCTTTTTACAGGTGACCGATGACGACTGTGGACACAATACACAAATGGAAGTTGAATTCAAAAGCTTCAAAGTTCAAAGTTCAGTTATTAATAATCAACAAACTCATAAAAACACACAATGCAATTGAGAATCAAGATGGATACTATGACAATCGAATAAATGCAAATGGTTAAATTGCAACAAACCTGTCACTACGACCTCTGCTGTAACTATGGCTTCGACTACGACTTCTACTTCTACCACGACGAGGGCTTGGTGAGCGGGAATATTCATCACGCCTGTTCAATACAATGTTTTTATGATCATCTCGAAACAAAAACAAAAGTGAAGAAAAGGGAGCATTTGAAAAGATAACGTACTTCAATTTCTTAGGACTGTTTTGGCAATTCTTCTCTATGTGACCCCGTTCCCCACATCGATAACACTTGTTTTTCCAGTCACCAGCCTTGCAATCTCTAGCCCAGTGGCCGTCAATCCCACAATTAAAACAACGGCCAGCTCCAGGAGGGCCTCTGCCACCAAAATCACGAGAACCACCAAATTCACGAGAGCCACCAAATTCACGAGATCCACCAGGACCACGAGGTACCTAACTCATAATTGAATATTTTCATCAGACTGAGATAATAATGAAACCAATAGACGTGCCAAATACAAGATGCTTGCCCACACAAGCTAGTAAAAACTAAACAGCCTTCATAATGAAAAAATGCAAAAAAGTGAGTGTGATGAAGGTTATTTCCAAGTATAAAAAATATCAAAACTGTATTTCAAAAGAACATAAAAGGTCAGAATCGTACAAAGGCAGTATAAAAATGCAAACTACTCATAAGGATATATTTGATAACAAGCCGGGAGAATGCAGAAGCAATTGAGTTAAAGAATTAATGAAAGGGTTATTCAACAAAGAAAATGGTGCATACCCCTTTAGCTATTTCAACAATGATTCGACTTCCATGAACATCCCTCCCATTCAAACTATATCTTGCATCATCAGCATCTCGGGGATCACTAAACTCCTGGTATCAGATGTTTAAGCATAGATAGACCAAGAAAAAAGATCACGGTTGCAAAAATCAACATGCACCATCGAAGTAGAGAAAAATGAATGTAGCAGATAGCCTTTTTTCTTGCATTTACAGCCTGAATAAAAAACTGGATAAAGTAAAGGGACGGAAATACATACAACAAATGCATAGTCTCGCTTCATATCCACATCTCGTACTCTGCGCAAATGGTTTCCAGAAACAGGTAAGACCATCATTTGATACAATCAAAGGGTTGACACCTCGCCCCTCATAGATGAACTAAACACCATTCTGAGATTCTTGGCATTTCCATAAAAACAGGCAATAACATAATAGAAAGACTCGCCAAATCCACCAAGGGAACCCTCTCACCATAGACCTCCAGGTTTGGCATAAGCCAAGAGACCTTCAACAAGATCACTCAAGTTAAAGTTTTAAACCACGCAGACCCATAAAAAATTCCACACCTTCATGGATATATAAAAATTAAACATTTACAATCGAGCACCCAAAAGAAGGGCTGGGCAAATACCTCAAGAGGTCAAGAGAGAAGTATCAATTAATAATTTACTCTGAAAATAATGTTAGCGCAAGAATAACTACAAGTAAAATAGGACACAAAACAAAACACAGATATTACGAATTCATTAAATTAACGTTAACATACAAATTTGATATAGCTGAAAAATCCAAATACCTTCCATAACGACTGAACATATCATCCAGATCACGAGACCTCGTCCTTGAAGACAGGTGCCCAACGTAGAGCCGAGTACCACCGTATCGATCGTCATAACGAGGCATTATATCTACAGTTGAAAATCACAATACCACCATCAGCGACAGAATTTCATAGCAGCCATTCGAAAGCAACAGACTTTGAAACAAACGAATATATAAATATACGATTAGTTAGTGAGGATTTGAAGAGAAAAATCACAAAAAATATATATGTAATGAATTCGACAGCTACAGATCCTTGATGAGAAAAAAAATCAATAGAAAGATGATATGAATATGGAGTAAGAGGATTCGAGGAGAGAAAACCTAGAAAATTCGAACGAAGAGGCGCACCTGGAAACAAAGAAGCTCTGGAACCCTAAACTTTACGTCGTTCGAAAAAATGATCTCCGTTAGACGCTCCGGGCTGTTTTATAATGTCTTTTTGTACATTTATTGGCCCAAATTTTAAGATGGGACGATGTGGGCTTATTTATTTTAAACGGGCCTTCATAAGAACTTCGGCCGGATAATATGTACCGATAGTTTTATCAAAAATAACAAATTTAGTGATTTTTTTTTTTTTTAGTTAACAAATTTAGTGATTGATATTGATATTAACAAATATATATTTTTTTTAAATATTAAAAAATATTGTTATATGTGCTAAAACAATAAATATTATTATATATTTTCTTATACTATTTATATTAATGATTTTTTTAAAAAAATCATAGTAATGAGTATTTATAATACCTCATTAAAATATATTAATTAATATATGATTTACCATCTCAGAAAAAAAAAAGTAAAAAACTTTATGATTTACCTATATATAATTAATTCATTTTCAACTTAAGAGGCTATGTTCTATTCCCTTCCATTCAAATATTGTCATATTAATGTTATGTATCAAATATTATAATCCTCATTAAATTTTTAAAAAAACACAAATATTATAATGATGTATGTTCTTTGTAGTGACACCAAACAATGAAAGCAACGGATCACCAACCATTTCGATGAAAAAATTATATATTTAATATCTAAAAATTAATATATAATTCATATAGTTCTATAAATAATTTTTATGGTTTATAGTTGTTGACGAATTAAGTGAACCGTATGTGTCTATAAACATGACAAAGATGTTATATTTTTATTCAATTAATCATTAACTTACAACATTATTATTGAGACGTGAAGAACCAATTTTCACATATTTATTTTGCCAATTGACATGTCAATAATAATAACAATTAAATCATATATATTAAATTAGATTTTTGTTTAAAATTATAACAATTAAATTTTAACCTTTTTTTTTCAAACATAAAAATTAAATCATAAATTTTAAAATTTAGTGAGACTAATTTATAGTTTCTAGCATACCAGACTAACCAAATTTATATTTTATCCAATTATTTATTTTAAGTTAACACTACAAACTCAGGTTTAAAAAAAGCGCAAATGCAATTTGACTGATATAACTGATCATTCGATATAATCTAAAAATTTAAATTTAAATAAAAAAAAAAAAAAAAAAAAAAAGAGACTATTCATTCGATAAACTAAATACTTAAATCGTTTTAAGAAGGAAAAGGAAAAAAATTATCGTGAAGGGGCAAAATAAGACCAGACTATAAATAATCTTCCTCCTCCGCTAGCAAGAATTTCCTTCGGTTTCGGACTATTTTCTGATTCCGTTTCCTTCTCCGATAAAACATCTGTTCGAATCAATCTCGTTGTTTTTGTGTATTTTTCAACTGATTAGGATTGCATTTGGAATTATTGGAGAATCTTGTACTTTGTTATCGATTTGCAATTACAACATACTTAATTTTGTTCTTGTGCTGTGTTAGTTTGTTTTTCTTTTTGTCGTTCCGATCTTCTCCAAATTTTGTTTCTGCATTTCTTCCATCGATTTCTGATCGACTGAATCCGCTGCTAGAAACGTTGTGCGTTTACTGGACGATTATTCGCTATTGCGACACTTCAGGATAGTTGGGATTTTAGGTTGGTATGAATTTTTAGAGTCCGTTAGGGTTTTTGCATTGTTGGGTAGTGAGAATTGGTTAGACTAAATTAGAAACCTTAATCATTGCTTACAAGATTTTTCTGTGTCCCGGGATGCTCAATTGATGATGAATCAAGGTGGCAATATTGAAACCGTAGCTCCGGCGCTACCCAGTTCGATCGAGGTAATATATCGAATTCATTGCGCATTGTATAGGTTTGTACATTGTGTGTGTGTTTTTATGTTGAATTTGTGGCTTACTTTGAAGTTAAACTGGACATGAAACTGGAAACAATAAGTTTTTGGTACATTCGGTAAGTTGGAACTTGGAACTGATTTCTGTTTTGTTACTTAACAAATAACGAAGTCTGTTGATAATTGATATGCCCCAAGAGTAATGGTAAAGTTTCCTGTAATTTCTGCCTTGAGATCTGTGTACTCGAACCTAAGTAATTTAAATGTTTGCTTTCTGCTTGTGAAGAAATATGAATATCTATGATTTCTTAAAATGCATTTTATGGTAAAGGGTCGATAAAGGTGACCTGAGTTTTTTTAGCATTTTATAACATGCTGATTTGCATTTTGGTAATCTTGATTGTAATAGTATAACACACCAACCAAGTTGCATGGATGTAAGGATTTTCTGGTACGCTAGGCATATGTACAGTCACAGAAAAATGTACGGGCCCTAGAATGATGGAGCTTCTATTTCACTGTGTGTATAAAATTCTGATGTAGAAAGTGGCGATTTTAGCTTATGCACATAATCTCGTTGATTTATTTTAGTTGTTTACTCCCCATCCTTTGTGTTCTGTTTGTTTTATTGCTGCCTTCTGTAATCAGAAACATGAAATTAACCCTTTTGCACTCCCACGTTTTTTTCGATTTTCACTACATTCAAGTTCAGTGGATTTTCATGAAAGATGGCAATTATGACCTACTAAATTTCCATATATGTTGTTTTTCAGAACCAGCACTTTGGTGACGGAAATCAATCATTGACGACATCAACATATCTTCCTTTGTCATCTGCTCCTGAAGCAGTATCATGGGCTAACAAGGTGGATGGTAGTTCCAATGAGATTGGGTTGCCCCCAAATTCCACTTACCAATATAGTCAACAAGTGCTCCCACCTGCAAGAAATGTGCAAGATGGTCTAAACGTGTCTTCTGCTGCTTGTAGTTCATCAAGTTTTGTGACATCAAATGCACCGCAAGATTACAATGCCTATGCACCATATTCCAATTCTGCTGATCCTTATGGTTATGCAAATGCTGGTTACCAAGGTTACTATAACAACTATCAACAACAACCCAACCATTCTTATTCACAGCCAGTAGGAGCATATCAAAATACAGGTGCTCCTCATCAGCCCCTTTCCTCATTTCAGAATACAGCGTTTTATGCTGGGTCTACAAGTTATTCAACCACTTACTACAATCCTGGTGATTATCAGACAGCTGGAGGTTACCAAACTAGCAACTACAGCAATCAGACTACCTCATGGACTGGTGGCAATTATGGAAATTATGTTCCTAATCAATATGCTCAATATACACCTGATTCAAGTGGAGCTTACAGTTCGATTTCTACAAATGCAAATTCTGTACAATATCAACAACACTACAAGCAGTGGGCCGATTACTACAGTCAAACAGAAGTTAGTTGTGCCCCAGGGACTGAAAAACTGTCCACTCCGGGTACTGCTAATGCAGGGTATCCAGTTCATGGTTCAACTAGCTATCCTGCACCAAGCGGCCAACCTACAGCTTCATATACTCCCTCATGGAGGCCAGAATCTGGTTCAACTGAATCAGTTTCTGCTCAGGTTTGAATTTCATTTCTACCATGTACATGATTGGAATTACTTCAAGGGCATGTACATTGTTATATTTATAATTGTTACGACATTTATCTGTTCTATTTTACTCCCTTTGAGTAGATGTAGATATCTTGAATGTATGTTTCATGCTTCTGTGGAGCTGTGATAAGATGACCATTTGGATGATTCTCTCAACACTTCATTTTTAACCACGATTATCTGTATTCCTTATTTGCTCCCATTTCCCCTCATTTTTATGTCTAAATTTAGTTAAACCAACATAGGTTGGCCTAGTGGTCAAAAGGGTCATGGGAACTAAGAAGTTATGGGTTCAATCCATTGTGACCACCTACCAAGGAATTAATTTCCTACAGGTTTCCTTAACATCCAAATGTTGTCAAGCGGTATATCCCACAAAATAGTCGAGGTGTGCGTGCGCCTAGCACTCACGGTCACGGATATAAAGAAACGTCAAATTTAGTACTTCAGACTTTGATGCATACCGTTTCCTTTAGAATCTTGCATTTTTTATTGTAACTCTCGATAACAAGTTAGAATTGCCATGGCCCAGGGCTCATCTTATTTCTCTAATCGTGTTGGTTTTTTGTTGTTTAATGTTTTTTGGAAGTTTGAAATTCTTTTGTTAGTAGTTTTATGATTTGCATTGTTGTTGATTGTTTTCTTGCATTCTCAAGCCATTTCAATTTAGTGCTGAGAATGCTTAAACTCTGTGGTTATTCATTTTGCATCGGTTATTTGCTCGGTTGAACAATTATTCTTTTGCCCTTTTTTCCAGCCGGGTGCTGTAAGTAGTGGTAATCACGATGGTTACTGGAAGCATGGGGCTCCAAATTCTCAAGTGCACCTTACTAATGCTACTCAACCTCACTTTGAAAAGCCTCTAGATTTAAAAACTTCTTATGATAGCTTTCAGGATCAACAGAAAAGTGCAGGTCCCGAGGGGCCCAATTTACAATATCCGGCACATTTGCCTTCCCAGAGCTATCAGTTTCCCTCACAAACTGTTCCATCTTTGGAAGCTAGAAGGACCAAGATGCAGATTCCGACAAACCCCAAGATTGCTTCCAATTTGAGCATACTAAAAGCCAGTAAGGATATCTCCACAACCGATGCTGCTGTACAACCTGCTTACGTCAGTGTTTCAATGCCGAAGCCATATGAAAAAGATCTGTCTAATGATACTGCAGAATCTGTCCTGAAGGTTCTTTGCTCATTTACTAATTTCTTTCTGAAGATAAATGCATTAGTTATGTTTTTGTGGGTCATTGGTTACAAGAACGTAATAAGTTTTCAGGGAAAATAGTACTGTGACTTCAACATATTAGTCTAAGACCCACGTGTTTTTTTCCAAGTAGTCTTAAAGATTGAAATCCATATCCAAGGAAAGCAACAATGACCGTTCAATGTTTTTCTTCATCTATCTAGTGTTGAATGTGCTATATATAAGTCTGTGAAATTATAAAAACCTGATTCCTCCCATGTTTTAGACATGGGTTCCTCCGCACTTATGAATGTAATAAAAAAAGAAGTAAGAAGTCACGGAGACTTGAGAGCATTACGAAATTGATGTTCCTTTTCAAAGTGAGGCGTGGGGGGTATGAACATTTTAGAGTACTAATAGATCCCTGTCAAACTATTTTTATTTTTATATATCGTAAGATGTGTATATTTTCGTTACTTGCAGCCTGGAATTTTCCCTAAATCATTGCGTGGTTATGTTGAGAGAGCTTTGATGCGATATAAAGATGAGAAGCTGATGGCATCTTGTCAATCAGCTCTAAAGGAGGTACTGTGCTGCGATTAAAGTTAATGCAATAAGCTGTATAACCATCTTAGCTTTGAAATATTATCTTCTGGCTTCAATTTATTCAAGCATGTCATTATCTTCTTAATCAATGTTGCTTATATTTACATTTTTCAATCAAATATTTGTTGTTTAATTTCGTCCTAATCCTTTTTTTTGAATTTTTTTGCATTGGTTTCATTTTTTTGGTGGTTCCTTCGTAAACTATTTATTATTTAGACTAACTGGGTCACTATATTTTCCTTTAGTCTTCATTTGTCTGATTATCTCTTTTTTATTTATTTCAGATGATCACGAAGGCTACTGCTGATGGCACCCTTTATACAAAAGACTGGGATATTGAGCCTCTATTTCCGTTGCCAAGTGTTGATGCAGTCAAAACAGAGTACTCTCTCTCTCTCCCTCTCTCTCTAAGCTTAGGTTGATACCCATTTGAATTGACATATTCAGTCTTATCTGACGTTTTTACCAATGAATTATTGGCTCTCACCTTGTAGTACCCTCCCTATGGAACATTTGTTATATGAAGTTTTTTAATCTTTTGATTTCTTAAACGATATTACATCCTATCTTGAGAAAATGATATCGTTTTCACTTTGCATGAAAAATCTTGGGTTGATTGCTTATCACGCTCTCTTTACCCTTTTCCATCTTATGGAGCGGCTCTTCTATATTTCTTATAGCCCAAAGGAAAATAAATAAATTAAGGACCATGGGCTAATCTCTCTCGCAGCTGGAAGCTTTTAAACCCAAAATATCCTTTCTTGATATGAGGATAAAATACATTTGGCGAACTTGTAAGTTCTTACATTCTTCCACTCGATGGATAGAAAATTATCATCAAACCCATATATATTTCTGTTTGTATGGGTATTAGTTATGTTGGGTTGAATGGGTTTGAATAAATTCTTTGAAGTAAAAATCGTCTAAAATTTAATTTTTGTTGAAGACGATAGGGAAGTTAAGGTAATAGTTGAAGTCTCATTGCAGAAATTATGAGCAATTTTTCTGTTTGGTATTAGGGAAAACACTTTAGTTTTTATGGTACAATTCATTATCCTGCAATATGGAAACAGAATCTGAGCTTTAAATCTCTGCAGCAATTTACTAGGTTCCAATCCACTTTCTTCATTGTCGAAGACCAAACGAAGCCCAAGTAGAAAATCCAAGAGTAGATGGGAGCCTTTACCAGCAGAAAAACCAGCTGAAGCACCTCCTCTCTATAAAAATGGTGCTGTTGCTAAATACGATGGCTGGATCAATGTTGGTGAAAGGGACAAAAAGGTAGGCTTTGCTCATTCCTTCACTAAACCAGCTGAAGCACCTCCTCCCTACAAAAATGGTACTGTTGCTAAATATGATGGCTGGAGCAATGTTGGTGAAAGGGACAAAAAGGTAGGCTTTGCTTATTCCTTCACTAAACCAGCTGAAGCACCTCCTCCCTACAAAAATGTTACTGTTGCTAAATATGATGGCTGGAGCAATGTTGGTGAAAGGGACAAAAAGGTACGCTTTGTTCATTCCTTCACTATTGCTATCCTACCCTTCCATTGTCAACTTCTCTTTGTTTATGTGTATGACGTTGTAACAGTCAATCTTGATTTGTGTTATATTCTTGTTACTTTAATACCGACACTGGATAAGATATTTCCTTTGTTGCCTCGTTTCCAAATAAAGGTCTATAATTTATAAAATTATGAATGTTCAGTTGATAATCATGTATCCATTTTTAATAGTTGCTCACTCTTCTTGGTTTGAGAAATTGTGTGCAGACTTTATCTGGTAGTTCTGAGAGTAAGAATGTGAGCAATTCAAGATTTCCACCGTGGGATCAGAGAACTGTGGGTAATATTTCCCAAAGACCAGCAAAGAAGCAGCGTGTTGCTGATGGGAATGCACCTGATAAGGATGGGACATCCAGTGATAGCGATAAAGAGCAAAGTTTGACAACATACTGCTCGGGGGCCATGGCACTCGCAAATTCGCCTGAAGAAAAAAAGAAACGGGAAAACCGATCCAAGCGATTTGAAAAAGGGCATGGCCATCGTGGAGAAAATAATAACTTCAAACCTAAAAATGCCGGAATTGGAAACTTGTATACTCGAAAGGCTATTGCCTTGGTTCTTGGAAAAAAAATAGAAAACGGTGGCTCAAGAGCTGTTGAAGACATTGATTGGGATGCTCTTACCATTAAAGGGAGTTGCCAAGAAATTGAGAAACGTTATCTTCGTCTTACTTCCGCTCCAGACCCTAGCAGTGTAATTATTAATGTCTAGTTATTTGTTTTCTTCGCACAATCATAATTGAGATTGAATGAAAATAGTAACTGGTAATTTTTTTTTTATGAACCTTATTATGTTCATTTTATATCTTTACTTTACAGGTAAGACCAGAAGAAGTTTTGGAAAAAGCTCTCAATATGGTTCAAATGTCACAAAAAAATTATCTTTATAAATGTGATCAATTGAAATCTATACGTCAGGATCTAACGGTGCAGAGAATTCACAACCAACTAACAGCTAAGGTATATTTGTCATCTCATATCTTTCTTTTTTTAAACAGTGCCATCTCTCATATCTGGTTGCAAAGGACGTGGATTTCTCATCATTTTGTGGTCATATGCAATCCCATATTTACTTCCATTCTCTTCTGTGATGAACCATTTTAATTGTTGGTGAATCTTAGGTATACGAGACTCATGCTCGATTAGCCTTAGAAGTTGGGGACCTGCCCGAGTTTAATCAGGTTTGTGTGGAAATATTCTCATTGCTGGAATATTAATTTGAACTTCAGTCCATTGTTTAATATCCAAGACTATAGTTGCTATAGTGGCATCTTGGTGTAAACAATGTCTTAT
Source organism: Sechiopsis laciniata (assembly GCA_037833695.1). Classification (NCBI taxonomy): domain Eukaryota; kingdom Viridiplantae; phylum Streptophyta; class Magnoliopsida; order Cucurbitales; family Cucurbitaceae; genus Sechiopsis; species Sechiopsis laciniata. The sequence goes on from JBBMKA010000003.1 coordinate 7,369,741, forward strand.
CCTACCATTACAACTATTCGACCCTCCTACTAACTGGAGGGGCCTTTTGCAATTTACGCTTTGGGACACTACTTCTAATTTCATATATCAATTAAGTTGTTTCTTATAAAAAAAACTAGTAGTTTAGTTTTATTACTTTAATGATTTATGAAATACTTTATAGTTTATGAATTAAAAATAGGAGTTATGTAGGAAGATTCAAGTCTGTTTTCTGTGCTTTCAGTGCCAATCACAGTTAAAGACTCTGTATGCTGAGGGAATTCAGGGATGCCACATGGAATTTGCTGCTTATAACTTACTCTGTGCGATCTTGCACTCTAACAACAAAAGAGATCTTTTATCATTGATGTCTAGGTCAGTGGAGAATCATTTCCTAATTTCTGCAGTTCTTTGTTTCGTTAGTCAGTGTGCATAGCATTATGAAAGATTATTCCCTTGTTTTGTAAAATTTGAATGTTTACTATTTGTGGTTTCACGGTATTTAAGTTCTCCGATTGAACTATGAGAATACTATGTGAACATGGAAAAATTATTTAATGTTGCTTTACAAAATTTAGTTCGCACGTGACTAATATTTATAGCAAATGATGGTAGCTGCAATATTTATTAAAAATTAGTAATAGTTGCTGCTTTGTATATGGATTCCTGGTTAAGCTTTTGTGGGGTTTATCTTATAAAATCATAGTAATATTCCACTTCCTTTCAAACCTTTATTTTGTTGTTGAATTTCATTGTTCTGTGTAGGTTGTCAGATCAAGCAAAAAAAGATGTAGCTGTGAACCACGCACTTGCAGTTCGTTCTGCTGTCACCTCTGGGAACTATGTCAAGTTCTTTAGATTGCACAAAGAAGCTCCCAACTTAAATGCATGTCTGATGGGTGGGTTCCTTAAATATGAAAGTTTTTTTTAAAGGAAAATAAAAGTTACATAATTGGGAAATATTTTGCTGCTCAATGCCAATTGTTTAAAGGGCAATCTGATAATTCCTCTTTGCAGATCTCTACGCAGAAAAGATGCGCTACAAAGCTGTAAATTGCATATGTCGGTCGTATCGCCCTTCTTTACCTGTTCCGTACATTGATAAGGTCTTGGGCTTTTCTACGTCATCTGGAGATGAAGTTAGAAAGATGGACGTAGATGAATTGGAAGAATGCACGGAATGGTTGAAAGGGCATGGAGCTGTCCTCATTACAGATAACAATGGAGAGATGCAACTTGATACAAAAGTAAGTTCAATCTCACTTTTATGATTTCCTTGGAGATTATTGTTTCTTTAT
>JBBMKA010000003.1:7371913-7396169 GCA_037833695.1 Sechiopsis laciniata
TATATATATATAAACTTTTGTCTTTTATATAACTAAAAACCAAGGTCCCAATAACAAGAAATGCTCACCATACTTGATCTTAACAAAACCTATACTCTATGAATACAAAAAGTGGCCATGAATCATGTTAAATCACCAACTAACACTCCTCCTCACTTGTGGGTTTGAATTGGTGAGGATGAAATGGCTTCACATAAGTTTGATTACATAACCTCCGGCTCATATACTTTGTTGAATCAACAATCAACCCAAAAGTTCAAGTTGATAGGTTAGAGTAAATTTAATAACATCAACCTACACCAGTCAACTTGGCCAAGCATGGAGTCTCTTGATCTTAAGGGCAGGACCCTACCCTCTTCTCGAACTCTCTGCCAAGCTTTTTGCAAGTCCTAAAACTCCCCAAGGTTGAGCCACTTTTTAAAAATTAATTTTCCAGTTCCTCGGAGGCCATTACTTCACAAACTGCAAGGAGAATAAAAACCTGCCGAGAGCTTGATTTATCTTGAAACAATTGTACTTAGATTAGATTAAACTATCTTCAGTTAACTGATATGATTCAGGATCTAGATTATATCAAAAATAAAAGAATACAAAATAAACCAAAATTTGATAGGTCTTGGAACCTCCCCTCTCAAGAGAATACTCTCTATGATGAGCCCTATAAGATAATCACTCAATAATCTACTCAATAATTTGATGCCTAAACCCTAAACCCTCTCTATTTATAATAAAATACCCTAACTTACTCTCCAAGTAATTGCAACTTACTCCCCAAGTAATTGCTAACATACCCTTATATTATTTCTATTTCTACTAAGACCCAACTCTATCATTACCCTTCTTGTCAATATGGGCCATCAGAATAATATAGAGGTTCAATTTATGGTGGCCACTTACCTAATATTTAATATTATGTGTTTCTTTGACAAACAAATAGATCATGCAGTTTCAAGATGCATGCAAACTACCTTAGAGACTCCGTAATGTCATTGGCTCTTTAGTGTTAGTTTGGTCGGCTGAATGTGATTTCCTAAATTTACTTGCTTTTTTCAATGGTAGGACTAGGAGAACTAAATGATTTTCTCAATACTCTCAACTACTAGAAAAGGGGTCATACAAAGAATATTACGTTTTAAAAGTGTTGCAAGTATGCAAATAGTAATTCCTCTTTCTTGGGATATGTACATCTATTGTATACACCGGAGTGTTGCTTCTTTACTGGGTAACTTCATTTCGAGTTTGAATGTGATGATTTCCATATGCAGGCTTCATCTACAACCCTCTATATGCCAGACCCCGAAGACGCGGTGGCTCATGGAGATGCAAATCTTGCTGTGAACGACTTTTTTACACGAACATCCTCATAAAGGAAAAGAAAGTAGTTGCATCCCTATTGCTCCTAGCTTGCAAGTTAAACTGAACTATTTTACTGTCCTGAACAAGCTGATGTACAAAACAAAGGGTGCTTCATACCGACCGAACTTTCGGAGGAAGATTACATCACTTTCGTCTCCGGTCTGTAACAATGTGGAAGATGAACAGGTACAGCATTAAGATTTTAGTAACATTATAAAAAATGGGATAGGAGCAACAAACATTGTAGCAGAGAATAACATTCTGTTCTGAAATTATCATAACTGTTCATTATTTATTGGTATTAGCGAAGATGGATAGAAATAAAAGGAGATTGTATTTTTGTGTATGGCAATCTTATGAGATTATATTTGTACTACGTTTTTTCTTTTTCTATTGAAAGTTAAGTTTGGCTTCTACCCGTTTCCTTGTTTTTGTATTGAAAATTACTAATTAATGATTCAAAATTATTCAAATTCTAATTAATGATTCCAATTTCCTTTGAAAGTTGAGTTCGGCTTCTGTAATGTATGCCATGTCATCACTGGCAATTTCAACTCCATGACTAGTTGGAAAGTTTCCGTATGATTTGAAGAAAGAGTTTAATTCTTGTTGTTTCAAAAACTAGAATTTAGTCCATATAGTTTGATGAAATATAAAATTTAGTCCATATGGCTTGATGAAAGTTAGAATTTAATTTATATAGTTTTATAAAATTTAAAATATAGTTCTTATCATACGTAGGCGTATTACGTTCATGGAAATTCATTATTCATGTATAAATGATATGATTTTTTTGTTATACTTAATTCATAATTTCATCATTAATACATGAATAACTAATTTTCAAATACTTAATTTGCCAATAGTTAAAAATGACAAGGACCATTTTTTAGGTTTTATTTAACCGTAGGGAGTAAAATCTAGCTCTTAAAACCATATGGACTAAATACTATATTTCTTCAAGTATAGGGACTTAACTCTAATTTTTTAATCCAAAATTAATCTCTAACTTTCTGTCATAGGACTAAAATTATATTCTATCCAATACCATTTTGCACCTTGACCAAAGAGACAGAACTACTGTGCGCAAGTGTTCTCTACTCACGACCCCCATTTATTGGAGTTGCATACATTACAGAACAATACAATTACCGGTTAACACACAGGAAGGGTTTGTTAGTTGAATTTATGAAAGATTTGAAATGAGTATTTACTAACTACTCAAAAAATCACATTCAAAACAACTTCTCATTTCTAACTAATCAAAATAAACTCTTTTTTAACCACTCATCTTTAATTATTCATTTTTAACTATTTAAAATAATTTATCTTTAACCATTCATTTTTAATCATATTTTTCATTAAGTACTCATTTCTAATCAACATCCAAACAAGTTATTGTCTTTAACTCCTCTAAATAAAATAAAAAATACATTCAAATGAATTTTTTGCCAAAACTTTCAATTTCTAACCCCTCAAACTAACTTATCATCAACCTCAACCAAATACCTCCAAATGACAAACAAATCATTAATTACAAAAATAATTGTTACATGAAACATGACTTATTTAAAATTCAAACAGTTGCCCCCATCATCTATAAAAAAAAATAATAATAATAACAATAAAGGTCAACCTAATCAAATCTATCATTAGACGAACTAGCGCCAAAAAAAGGCAGGGCTTCCGTTCAGTGCCATCTTGTATGAGAGTAATCAAGAGGTTACGGATTTGAAGTTCGGTTATACTCAATCGTCAGTTAAACTTGTCGGAAATACCGCGATGAACAAGCAGATCATTACACAGAAGTTTGGTTATATTTGATCGTCGGAAAAGTTAATGGCAAGATCCCAATAGTGACCAACACCACATCCGTCCTGCACTCCTGGATAAAGAATTTACTGAAGCTAGATTTGGCAACACTTCCTTGCCATACCAATGAACATTTGATAGCGGCCTTGTCATCAATTTCGTCCTCCTCTTCTTCCTCTTTTACCGAAGCGGCCCAATTTATACACCTCAGCATAAGCTTTGCATACCTCTTTATGGATTTGCTTCCCCCTTCAACTACCAGAACACTGATGTCATCGGATATCACAGCACATCCAGTCAAACGGTTCTCTCTTGCATTACGATCGATTTTACACCGGGCCTGTAGGAGTGATAAATCGTTGATCTTGTAAACGGAAACAATTGTCTCACGATCGTCAAAAAGCTTGCGTTCTTTCTTCTCCCGACGTTCTGCCGGGGTCAGTTTACGTGCAATATTTCTATCTATGTGAGCACGTTCCCTCCCCGCTGCTGCAGCACGAATCTCTTTCTCAAGTTTGGTCGGGTCTTGGGTTGCTTCAGAGCCAAGAACTTTCACTAAATTGCTCATTTGAACTTTTGGTTTAGGTGGTTCTATCAGGCCTTGTCTAATCATATCCGGCCTATCTTTCTCGTTCTCTAGACGACGCTGCGTACAAAGTTTTTTCTGTTCCTTCTTTGTTAGCTTTAGGGGTTGAAGAGGTGGAGGAGCCGGCTCGGCTGGAGGTTGACGAGGATGCTCAATGTATATAGTGATCTTATCTTTCCTTATTTTATCATCGGCTACAAGACCATCTCCCACGCTGTCGTATGTGCCAGAATGCAAAAGATGGACATCCCTAAATAGATATAATTGAAAATATAAAAGTATTAGAATTGGATATCATAAGGATCCCAATACAAGCTAGAAAAATTTAAACAATTATGCAAATGGAGAAACGGAAAAGAATGTATGCAGTTTGCTGAACTCCAACTAATAAATCAAGATTTTAATCAGATCCAACACTGACACCATAATGTCATTACACCAATGCACAAAGATACTATACTGCCAAATATCTTGGGCCCTATTTCAAAACCAATATGATTACTTTCTTCAAATTCATATGGTATGTTTTTCACTATTCTTTTCTTGCTATTTAATTGAAAATACTTTTAAAGGACAAAATACATAACAACGAAACTAATATAAACCAAATGATTATCAAACGAAACCTTTATTTGACGCGACACATCATCATACGCAAATCTTGAACCAAGCTGCACTAAAATTGAAGGAAAAGGACATAAAAACTTGATAACTAAAAATATTCCTTTATGTAACTATTTACCCTAAAAAATATCACATGCACACAGACACACCATTATGAAAAACCAAAAAATATGCAGAATCACAACAATAGAAAATAAATATCAGAAAGCTTACCACCACTCGATTTCAGGAATTGGTTCTTTCATTTTTTCCTTCTCGACTCTCTGAAACCTCAATCAAATTCGGATTTGTATCAGGTCCAGCCTTTGCCTTGGCCAATTGTGCCTGCTTCTCCCTTCGTTCTTTGGCTTGCGCCTCTCCAAATTTAGGCTGTAACGAGAAAATAATATTTTTTAATAAATTACACGAACAATCTTTGACCAAATGAAAGTATGAGTAGAACTATAAGTACCTTCAATTTTATGGTTTCAGCCTCCTTAGACCATTTCCCTTCCTCAACAAACTCGAAATTCATCCTCTTTGGCCTCAACAGTTTAAATTTATTTATACCCATCCTCTCATCATAATGAGGATTTGATGCAGGATCCACATCAAGTTCAGGTTTAAGAATTTGAAATGCATCCTTCTTCCGTTTGTTGATGTTAACCTGCAAAGTTAAAAATATATGTGAGGTCAAATCCATTCAAATGTAATAAAACAGCCTCTAAAAAGGTCATAACTCATAAGTTCATTCCAAACCTTTAGAGCGCTAAGGTTGCTGGGTTTGGCTATATTGACCACATTTCCTTGTTCATCTATTTCCCTGCCAAGTGCATCAAGACGAAGAACAGGAGCTTTGGTCGGCTTCTGTGGAACAGCAACATCAGTGGCTACATTCCCTGGAAACAAATTTATGAGAGAAGCAAACTCAGGATTCTGGTGAAATCCCATCCTGGCAGCAAGCTCCAGAGCACGTTTGACAGCTTCAAAATGAGGTATAGAGGTAAGGCCAGCCGGAACATTAATTCTACCACCAAGTACATTGGCAGCAGGTAAGGTCGACGAACTTGATGCTACTCCAGTAGAAAGGGTTGATGCAGCATTTTTAGTTGATGATGGCTTAGCTTTCTCTTCCGATTTCACAGCTGACCTACCTGCAGAACTTGGCCCCCCATTTTTCTTCAATTTCTCAGTCAATTCTGCATCTGTAAAGCTTTCTTAGCTTTCGCTAAAGCATCCAGAGAGAGAGTTCCACTTTTCTCAGCTTTTGAAGATGCCCCATCTGTACTAGATTTTCCATGAACCTCATGAGATCCGGCAATACTAACTACCTTATTTTCATTTGAAGTAGAAATTGAAGATACCTTGATAGGATGGGAATGACCAGGATGTAATAAATTCTGGGGCACACTCGCTGATGACATATTAATAGGTTCCACCATAGATGCCTGCAAGAAAAATTCAAAACAAAAGGTCATAAAATCAACTTTTTCTTTTTAGAGATAAGAAATCAACTTTTGTTAAGGAAAAAAAAAGTAAGAAAAGAGGTCGCACAATCACATTATAAATAAAGGGATGTAGAGTGGGAAAAGCTAGTAATAAATAAAATCAGTATTCCACAAAGGTACTTTGTTACCTCGAAAACAAAACCAAATGAAAAAATTTATCAGAAACAAAACAGGGCTTTCCCAGCATTGATGGTCTGAAAACAAAGTGAAAATAGATAGAATTATCAAATGAAACATAAATTAAAACATAGCTTGAAGCAAATATGACAGAACCTGATTGCTAATGAATGGTGATAAACAATTAAATGGTAATACAAACTGGCCAATGTTGCAAGAATAAATCATAGGCGAGTAAAATTCATTGCTATAAAATGTAGCATATGGAAACTGAAACTTACATTCCCATCTTCTGAGGCCCTAACCCTCTTCTTGTCACCACCATCAAACCTATCCTCACTTCCTCCCCTCTCCTTCCTCTTGTTCAACAATCCTTGCCGTTCATACTCATTCGACCGCTCTCGAAAAAATGAATCCCTATCTCTATCACGCCAGTATTTGCTGTCGCGGTTCGAATCACGGTCCGATCGGTGGTGCCGCCGGCGATGGGAGGAGTGATCAGATTCGCGGTGCGTTTCCTCGGCGTCTCGATCTCGTTCTTCTCGAGATCGCTCGCTTGATTTCTCCTTCTCGGAAACCCTAACCATTTTCAGGGCTCCAGTCTCTGAAACTGAATGTTCTTCCAGCTTTCTTCTTCTCTCCCTCTAGGGTTTAGCTCTTTCTGTTGTTGAGATTTTGGATGTGAACGTATATAAATAGGTAATGTTAGTGAATGACTCGAATCTTAAAAATTATTTACAAAAATACCTAAACAATTTTAGATTTAAATGCATATAGCTAAAACCAATTTTAGAGGGGAGAGATTAATTTTACATTCCTAAATCGACCATAATTTATTATTCTATTTTTAACTAAATAATTTAGTATTCAATTACCGGAGAAAATTCCTCTCAAATAAACATATGCCTTTCCAATTTTGCCTTCCCGATTTTTTTTTAATTAAAAAGTATATAAATACCATATATCTTTTCTGATTTTCTTTTGGAACTAACAAATGAATAAAGATAAACGTTTGGATTTTATATATATATATATATATATATATATATAAATAATATTGAAGACCTTCTTGTTTTTTTAAAAAAACAAATACTTTTTAGAAGAACAAAAATTGTGTTGAATAATCTAATTTTACAAAATAATAGTAGATCTAAGCAAATTTAAAGATATTTGCATCATGGTAAAATACCTATGCTAAATCTTTTCTTCTTCTTTTTTTTGTCTGAGATGGTAAACACTTTTTTAATTTGACTTATTCCTAAAAAAAACTTCATTAAAAAATAATAAATAAAAAATAAAGAACTTTCGAGATTTAATAAGATTTTCACTTTTCAATATTCATGTTTTCTCATTACATTTTCTAACTTATCCTTTTCAACTACTTTTATCTGATATTTTTTCTCTTTTTTTTTTTTAGAATAGGATTTATGTGATATTCTTTAGATTTACAAGTTTCGATATGTATACGTATATTATCCTTTTCATTTTATTTTTTGGTTACCATACCTTCAACAATTAGTGTTTTCGACGTTCCTAAATACAGTTTACATATATTTTATGCATTAACCAGTATATACGTTGTATATCGTCAAAAAAAAAAAAAAAAAAAACTATAGACATTGTATATTTACCGTATATCACATCGATTAAATAGCATTTAAGTCAATACTATGATGTATATACAATAATTGTACAACAAACATAGATTATTGTCATTATTATTGTACCACCTTTTACCACATTAATGACACATATATAATATATTTTCGAAAATACTTAAAACTTTACTTTTTGGTTAAATGATATCATTAGGTGTCACACAAATTTATATATATTTTTGTATTTTAGTTTATGAAGTAATTTTTTGTATTTTAGGAGTTTCACTGCCAAAAAAATGATGACGATGATCAGTTCCAATTCGTTTACATAAGACTTCCATAAAAGTCTAGGGTTTATCATTTTATAATTTTATAACATTATATACCTAAGTCGTTCTTCAGTACTATTTCTATCAAATAAATATAGTTATTTAAATATTTATAAAAAAAAATATTACTATCGAACAAACATAATAATTTAAAGATGTAAATTATTTATGCCAATAAAAATAGTATATTCATAATGATCAAGAAGTCGTGAGTTTGGATTCCCCTCTCCCAATTGTTGTAACTAAAAAAAAATGTAAATTATTTATATTACCAAAAATAAACAACCTTTTAAAATTTAAAAACAAAAATTAAATACATTTTTTTAATCCAAGGGTAGAACAAATTTCAAATTCCTTGAACTAAAAATGGTACTTTTGAAAGTTTAGTATTTTACAAAAAAATAATAATAGTAGTAGTAGGATAAAAGCTCCCGTGTATATGAAACAAAATGGACTGATATGATAAAATAAAGTGGACGTTCAGACATAATAAACCAGTTCACTCCAGTGTCTGTGAAATATTTATTCTTACAGAATAAAGAAAGCACATTGTTAAAAAAAAGCACGTATTGGAAAACAAAAAAGATAATATTAATAAATAAACTTTTAGGGTGTTTGTCTGTCATATTTAAAGAGGATTTAGATTGAAGATTTACTGACTCGTCCTTGAAAAATTACATCAAAACTAGTTTTCTTAACTTTTCAATATAATTTCTTATTTTTACTATTAAAAATAACTTTTTATTTCTAACCATCAATTTCGAATCATTCATGTATAATAATTAAAAAAAACTCATTTTTAACCATTTATTTTTAATCATTCTTTTTTTAACTATTCATTTTAAATTTACATCTGAACAAAGTTTTGACGTCAACTCTTCTACAAAAAAAAAAAAGTACATCCAAGCGAATTTTTTACTACAACTCTCAATTTTTAACTCTCAATCTAATTTCTCATCAAAACTTCATCCAAAAATAAATATAATTTCCTTTTTCTTGGTTTTATTTCCGAAAGAATAACAAAACAGTGGGAATCTGCACATTCAATCTCATCACTGTTTATATAATAATCTATGTATAAATCAACAGGCACACCTGAAACAATAGGTGATGCACCATAATAATAAATACAATACACATAACAGGATTGAACTATTTCACTTTATACAAAACCTACTCATTTTTATGTTCATCTCTATTGCCAAAAGAAGAATGTGCTTTTGTTAGACATGTTGCTGCTGTTTTGTAGCCTATCTCATATCATCCCTCACCATTTGAGCAAATACCTTACTCATCGAAATACCGGCTATATCAACCGCGCTCCCCGTGCTGAACTGAGTAGTCGATATGCTCGCCTCCCATTGGTTGAAAAGATGATGATCTTCTGAGGATGACTCATTTCCATGACGAGATTTTTCATCCCCTTGGAGTTGAAGTGCACATTCCAAATTCCACAGAATGTTTCCCATTGTCGGGCGATCCACTCCGCATTCTGCCAAGCATTTCTCGGCTGTCTCCACGTATTTTCTCAAAGAATCTAGCTTGATTTGCTCGACAATACGAGCGTCAACAATTGCCTCGAGTTGAGCTCTATTCTTTCTCCTCATTACCCATTCTATTAAATTCACCTTTTCCCTTGGGAGTGATGGATCAATGACAGGCCTACCGCAAAGGACTTCGAACATAACAACACCGAAAGAGTAAACATCGGATTTCTCAGTCAGTTGCTGCATTGTTAAATACTCCGGATCGAGATAGCCGAAACTTCCTTTTACGGCTGTACTGACATGAGTCTTATCGAATTCGGGACCAGCCTTCGAGAGTCCAAAGTCTGCAACTTTTGCCATGTAATTTTGATCCAGAAGAATGTTTGCAGTCTTGACATCTCTGTGTATGATTGCCTTTGTGGAGCCAGTGTGAAGGTAGTGAAGTCCTCTAGCTGAGCCAATGCAAATCTCAAGTCTTTGTTTCCAGCTTAAACTTGGAAGTTCTGACCCATACAAATGGTCCTTGAGAGTCCCTTTTTCCATGTATTCATAAATTATAATCATCTCGTTTTGCTCGTCGCAGTACCCAATCAAAGATACTAAATGACGGTGGCGAAATTGAGATAACATCTCGATTTCCGTTCGGAACTCTACAAGTCCCTGCTGAGATTGTGAAGCTCCTCTTTTCACTGCCACTTCTGTGTTGTCCCTCAACATTCCCTTGTAAACTTTCCCAAACCCACCAAGGCCAATAACTAAACTTTCACTAAAATGATCTGTAGCTTCCAGAATAGCTGCTAGAGGATATCGATAACCGATCTTCGAGCTCGAAAAGGCAACAGATCCATTGATATAGTTGCTTTCTCTTCCATTCACACAAAAATTTTCCTTATCCTTCAAATGACCGACGAGCCTCGATCTCCTTCTTCTGCACCGCACCACGACAAGAGTGGCCAAAACAACAGCAACCAGTCCAGCAACCAAGCCTGCGATAAGACCAACTCTCACATTGGAACTTTTCTTTGAGTTTAAATCAAAGGGAGGCTCATCAAGACTCCCCCTGGAATCGCTTACTTTCATGATCTCAAGTCCGTTAAGAATGGCAGCCGAGTAATCACGAAAACTGGAAGGGCCAACACTTATTTTGAACTTAGAGCCGTCAACTAGACTGACTATGGTGTCCAGGACATAAGGTGCACCTAGAATGCCTGAGGTGAGTTTACTAAGATCAAGATGATCTTTAACTTTCCATGAGTTAACAAAAACATTGAAGAACGGTGTTCCAAAAGAAAGATCTAAAATATCACAGAAATGGAAACGAATCAGATATTCGTAGCCCGGATCAACGTCGAATGACCAAGATACATTAACATTAGCATTAATTTCTGGTTCAATTGCTAACAGAGTTGCTGTTCCATACACAGAACGTGGAGCCATAATCTCTGAGCCTGTTGTCATGTTCACTCTAGTAAGATTTGACACAAACTTCCCGACAACAACCCAATCGTTATGCATCAAGAACGGACCATCTGCAACCCAAAGACGCGAGAGAGTATCGTCATTCGGAAGCACGGTTTCATTGCCCATATTCACTCTAGCTACCGTCTCCAATGCTCTATTCCCTAAACTTTCTTCTAGCTTCTCAACAGTGTGAACAGCCAGAGGAATCAATTCATTAGGGACAGAAACAACTTCCAAGGCATTGATGAAGGCAAATGAATTCACCATGGGAGTGAATGTAAGAACAAGGTTACTGGAAGTGACATTCAGAGAATACTCCTTGACGATCGAGCCGCTGTCGATCTGAAACTCTTTGAGAAGGGTAATATTTTGAGCAGAAACTGAAAATCTAGCTAAACTCAAGTTGAAGTTTCCAGAATCAAAAGGGTAGAAATAAAGGCGGATCCAGTGCCTGCCCTGTTTCTTAATTTTGAAGCTGTATTTGGAAGTTGATTCAAAGACTTTTGCAGTTTGAAATAGATTAGAGTATAAGAATAATGGGGATGAAGTAGATACTTTGCTTGTAGTGGAAACAAATTTCCCATTGGGGTTTGAAAGATTATCAGAGAAAAAATCATCAGGTTGAAATACACGACCCCCCACAGTTTCATTGGAAGATGACCCACAATCGATTAGAAAATTATCATCAGGAGAGAATCCTGATGAGAAAGATGATGATAAACACAAAGCACAAAGAACCCAGATGAGAAAATGGACATTCAAAGCTCTCATGGCAGAAAGCTTAAAGGGATGAAATAAATCAGAGATTTACAATGAAGATGATCAAACTGCAGAAACAAAATTGAAAGAATCAGATTGAAACTATAGAAATCAAAGAACCCAGAAGGCGATTCAAAGAAAACAAGAGGAAGAATCAAATCGTCTTAGAAGGAAGCCATTATTGACCAACATTAAAGAAACAATGCAGATTTCAAGAAACAGAGGAAGTGAAAAGAATCAGATTAGAACAAGAAACTCCAAACAAAACGAATCCAATCACCAAGAATGCGATAACCCAGAATCAAATTCTCATAAAAACAAGTGAAATCACCAAGAAGACGAAAACCCAGAAACAAATTCTCAGAAAAACAAGTGAACAAGTGGAAAATCACCTCAATCTTCAACTACAAGTAGAATCCGTTATCATCATCCGCAATCAAAGCAAAGACTAAGAAGCAACCAAGAAACATCTAGCTCTTAACAGCAATCAATGAGTACAAAAAGCCAATCAAAGCAATCATACAAATGAGAGCATTAAAAGGAGAGATAAAATTCAAATCACTAAAAAGCATGAGAATAAACAACCCATCACGTTATGTTTTGACAAATACACAGAATGCGACTGAAAAAGCCAAAAAAGAAATGGAAAGGCGGGGCAGATTGGATAAGCAAGATTACAGCTATGGCGATCGGTGACGATTAGCGAAAAATCCCATTGGCCCACGTTTGGTGGAACGGCCATTGTTAGGTATGAAAATGGCGATGAAGCTTCGTGCTGGTGGGAACAGTGGAAAGGATTTGAGGGAATATTTCTGTCAGGAGAAATTATATTTTAAATGGGAAAGGATTTTCATTTTCTTCTTTCCTCTTTTGTTTAGCCTCAGTCAATCAACGTCTATTTTTTGTTTTTTTTCTTTGATTTGAATTATTTAACTTCATTTTAAAAAAAAACAAATCTTATTAAAGAGTAATAATACAAACTAAATAGAGTTATTAGTTCTATTCCTCCACAAATACCAATAATAGCAATAGTTTAGCTTCATCGATGTACACTTATAAATTATAAGTTCATGGGTTTTAAAGTAGAACTGAGTTGTAACTATATTAAAAAAAAAGTAGTTCTACTCTTCCAATTTAAATAATCTACTTTTAATTAAGAAATTTTGTTAGTATAATAAAAATTTGGAAGATTAAAACCATAAAATTCGTAATTATATTTTAAGATGGAGCTGAGCTTGTTACTCTCATTGATTATAACTGCAAACTTTTTCTAAAAATACTTGGGCCATCGTTAAACATTTTAAAATTTAAATACTAAAATTTATTAAAACTTATCTAAAAACTAAAATAACATTTTATCTAAACTATTATCATTTACATTTTGGAATGATAACAAAATTTTAAAAAGGTATCAGTGTCAAAACAGCAAAATAGCGCGTTTTTTTTGCCCAAGCACTGGCCGTCGTCTTGTTTTGCTTTGTTTTTTAAAGTAGTTTAGGTCATACATGTTATGTATGTTGCATAATTAGAAGGATTATTGTCTTCTAATTGAAGGAGAATTGATATCTAATTTGTATGATCGAATCCGTCATCAACAAATTAAATTGGATTACAAATAATCGACCAAGTCAACAATACTTTCAATGATCCAATGTTATATAGTGAATAGGTTGATTGCGTTTACTTTTGACTAATTCAATTTACTTATTTAAAAATTTAAAAATAAACAAAAGTGTAGTTTATTTTATTATTATTTTTTTTATATTTGTTACTGTCCAAAAACACATAGAAAATTAATTTCTATATAAGTGGTCACCATGAATTAAATTTATCACCTTATGCACTTCAAGGTGTTCTTTGACTAATTGAATCATTCATGATGGTTTAAAAAGTGTAGTTTATTAGGATGTCTACATTTAAATTTGAGTAATTTTTTAAAAAATATACATTTAAAATTCAGTCGGAGATCTAGAAGATATGTTCATGTTATATATAGATGACTAAATTATCCAAAATATTCATACATTATGAAGTACATGTCCAAAATATCCTTAACTTTATTATTATTATTATTTTTAAGTACTCAGCTCTAGTTTTATGTCCAAAAGTGTTCAAAATACCATTCATAAT
Organism: Sechiopsis laciniata; assembly: GCA_037833695.1. Lineage (NCBI taxonomy): Eukaryota > Viridiplantae > Streptophyta > Magnoliopsida > Cucurbitales > Cucurbitaceae > Sechiopsis > Sechiopsis laciniata. Next base: position 7,385,660 of record JBBMKA010000003.1, read on the forward strand.
TAAGTTATGTTTAAAAAATATTTTGGATGTTAAAAAATATTTTCTCCCTTATACTCTGTATTAAAATTTAAAGGAGATTTTCATAAATGATTTTTTAAAACAATCTATCGATATAAAAAAAAATCAAATATATCAAAATCTAATTCAAATTAAGCAAAAACTGAAATATACATTTTCATTCACTTGTAACATTTCATTCACAAATTGATGACTCCAATCATGCTAAAGGGATTGAAAACAAATGATTGAAACTGATGGAAGACAATAAAAATTAAAATATTTAGCTATATATAAAATATTTTTTAAAACATGTATACTAAAATTTGTTATCTATAACAAAAATCCCAAAATTAAAATGATCCAATAATTAAATTTTGATTTTTCAAAAACAAAAAGTAGTTATCCAACATATTTTTTTTTTCTTTATTTAAAAAAAATTAAAATAGTTGTTATGATTTTTTTATCTTTTAAAATAAAAGGTCAAAAACTAAAATTAAAAAGAAAAAATAAAAGAATAAAAACACAATGATGATCGAATATGAAATTTTTTAGTACAAATTTAGGGAAGAGGCTAACAAACGAGACATAGATGACATTACTATCCATAGCCAAATACCGATTTTAAGTATAAAATTTATGACTATGTTATTGAAGTGGATTACTAACCAAACAACCACGCTGCTGACCTTTTTGAATTAAAACTCTTAACTTTTATTGTTTACTATGTTATATAATATTTAGCTAGTACTCTATTATGGGCAAAGGAATATGAATTAGCGTCGGAAATTAACAGCAAACGACTTGTATTGTCACAATTCCTTAAACATTTTATTTACGTAAAACATAATTCAGGAGTTTAAAGAGCCAAAATCAGAGTAAATTAGCCAAAACAAGCATCAAAACAGAGGACAAGAAAGTAAAATGCACAGAAGAACCGGCGCTGGTAATAACTTTAGTGAAAACCTCCATCGCATTGATAAACGGCGGCAAATCGGAGGAGGAATTCGCGGCGGCGATCGTCACATTCACCGTCGACGCCGTCACGTCAACCGGATACAGGGTAACCACCGTACACGTGTCATCGCTAGTGGTAAAGGTGGACAATTTCTGGCCGTCGATGAAGATGTCGATTGTTCTGTTGTTGGCGTCGAATAAATTGCTGATTTCGGTGAAATAGAGGACGAAGTAAGCGGACTGTGACGGCGATGAAGATGATTTGGGGAAATCGACGGTGAGGATTATCGGAGAAGAAGCGTTGACGGATTCAATGGCTCTCCCTAAGACGAACGACGGAAGATCGTTTTCCGGCGATTCAAAAATGGAAATCGCCGATCTGGCTTTGCAGTTTGGAGGAGTCTTTCCCGATGTCCATATCCTCTCGTAAACATCGTCCGATGATGAAGACCTGTTTATCGAAGAATCGGAGGGTAGAAAAATAAATTTTTTTATTAAAAAACATTACATTTTTATCATTTTATCAAATACATGCTGGATTATACTATTTTTCAATAATAAAAAATATAATCCAACTCAATCAAATTAAATTGTCAACCATCTAATTAGATCGAAATTTATAAGTGAAATTAATTGAAAATTAATAAAAAAAGTTACTATAGTCAAAATAATAATTTTAGGATTTATTATTTTCTTAAAAAAGAAAATACCTAGAACAATTCGAGGCCCTACATAAAGGACATTATTGAAAGTAAAATATTGATTTTTAAGCTATATCTAAAAGTACGTTATTGGCCATTCGGTAATTAAAAGGTTAAAAGTATGATTTATTATTTAAAAAAAAAAAAACATTTAACCCTATTGTTTTTAAATAAAAAAATAACAGTAAAGTTATATCTAAAAGTACAATAAAGAGACAAATTTAAGGCTACGTTATAAAAGATGTCCTCTTACTTTTGTCATTTTTTATTATTATTTTTTTTTATTCTAAAAAAAAAATTGTCAAATTTTGGATTATGACTCCTTATGTAATGTATTGAAAATAAGTGTGAATATATATAAAATTTTAATTGTAGTCCTTTATAATCCATTAACTTTTAAACTTTTTTTTTTTTATCAAATTTATAATTTTTTAGTTCATAAATACATATTGATATTGTTGGTCGTAACTTTTAGACCGCCTATTCAATTCATAAACATTTTTTAAAATTATCAAATATATTCACTAACCATAAATTTGTGTCTATAGGTTCAAATTTTTATTGCGAACAAAAATAATGATTCTAGGTGGATGCCAAATACCAAAAGTTCATGGCTCATTCCAAATCCTAAATGGTAGATTATTCTTTAAAAAAGAATAAAAATAAATAAAGGGTAAAATTATGGTCAACAAAAATAATAATTTATAAAAAGTCACGAATTCAAATCATCTTTATTTAGTTACAGATAAATTTATAAAAAATAAAAAAAAACTTCCAAATGCTTAATTTATAAATCATGACAAATTCAAAACTGTAAAAAATATACGTATGTTTTAGATATAAATTTGAAGTTATATCTATTGATAGCTTAAAATTTATAAATTAGTTACAGTGACATGATTTTTTAAAAAATAAAGTTTATGAATTAAATTCATAAATTTAAAGTTGATAATTTTAAAAGTTTAGCTAATTATTTTATTTTTAAAATTTAAATTTATAACAACCATCTTATAATGTTTTTTCTTATTTACATATATTCATCTTACTTATAAAATAATTTATTTTTATTTTTGAAACTTGAATAGCATTTATATAATTTTTTAAAGAAATATAGATTAAAAAAAAAAAAAAAAAAAAGATGGAATAGATTACATAAAATTTGAGTAAAAATGGGATTAAATTTCAAAAATAAAAAATAAAAATGGTGGAAACAAAATTCACATTACCCCTCATCGTCGCCGTCGTAGTTAACCCGAGCAACAACCCGAAACGTTTTGTCCAATTCCATCTTCGAATACAAATCATCGCCCGTCGGAACCGCCTGAATCGAAGAGATGAATGCATTTCCACCGTCTTTCCTCGGCGCCAAACACAGATTCATAATTCCAGATTTCTCCGATGTATAAACTAATTCGTCGAATACCGGCTCCGTTGCCGACGCTAGCTCGATCGCCGTCATTTTCTTGCCGTCGAGAAGGAGATCGAACGCCGGCGGCCGATTCAGGCCGTCGTAATCGCCGTAGAGGAATCCCGATCTTACGAGGTACCGTAGATTTTGGTCGTAAATCGGCAATTTGTAGCAACTCTGTGCGTTTGAGGAAGGGAATGATCGGAGTGTGGACAAAACTTCGAAATGTTGGTGCTGATTTATTCGGATTTTTTGGTTGATTCCGGCGTCGGTGTATAAATCGTCTGAGTCCCAAAAAATTAGATCGTCGTCTAATAGAAATTCGTCGTTTCCACAGTCGATGCTCACCCAATCCTCAGTGTTGTCTGAAACATAATAACTAAAAATAAAAAGACATTTGTTGTAGACTCCAAATTTTAGCATCCAATCAAAATATCAAATATCAATTTTTTTTTTTAGTTATTATGTTGAAGATGCCAATGCTCTTAAATAAAATGAGGAGTTGAAATGGATTAATACCAAACAATTAACGTGCCACCACTCATTCAGTTAAAATTTCTAACTTTCAAGTTGTATATAATTAAATATATGAATTTTGTGACTATTAATTTTTTTTTCTTGGACTAATGTAATGCAACATACAAGCTGATTCTATAACATTTGGATGTAAATTTGGTGACTATCATGAATTGAACCCATCAACTTAAGTGTTCTAATATTTTTTAGACCATTGAATTTTATGACTATTAATTTAGAGTCTTTTTTTTTTCTAAAATTTTGATATTGCTATAAGTTTTTCCATTTTTTTTCTTGTTCATGAAATCTCCAAAATAAAACTTAATTTTTTTTCTTCCAAAACTCATAAAATTTTATTAGGTAAACTTCAACAATTTATAATAATGGAGTGCGTATAAAAAAAAAAATTATTAAAAAAAAACATTAAAATGATAAACACAACAAAATAGGTCAGTCTATCAATATATGTGAAATGACCAAGAAATTATAAATTTCAATTCACTACTTCCTATTGATGTATAACTAAAAAAAAGAACATCAAAATTTATGACAATTTTCATTATCATTAAAATTTAATTAATGTATCTTAATTAGTATATCATCTCGTTATGTCTCAAGAAATTCCTAAATATTATTTGTATATTAGAAAAACTACTTTGTCATCATTCCATTAATGTGAACTTTGAACTAAAAAGTAAGAATATATTCTAATTATTGTACAAGATGCCATTGTCACCAATAATTTAAATTATTGCTAAACTAAAAAGTAACAACTCTTTAATTTATCGAAATGTCACTTCTGACAAATCTTCCCATCTTATGATATTCAAATATCTTATTAAAAACATCTTAAATAAAATCCTAACATAATTTGAGATTATAAAATTAATAGAAATAGAAGTAATTTACCGAAAATTGAGGAATAGACTGAGATGACATGAAATTCCAATAAAATTATCAACAGCCAAAATAATGTTCCATTCTTCATCACACGGGGAGAAATCCTTGAACTTGAAATCATTTTTTTGTGGCTAAAAAGTGAAAGCAAACTGTGTTTATAATACAACGACAGCTAATTTTATTAATAAATTTAAGTAATAAAGTAAGATTACTATTTACAGCAAGGTCGATGAAACCTATAGCAATAGCATAAATTCCAACTTGATGTAATTTCCTAGGAATGGTAATCACAATCGATGGTTTTATCTATTGATTAATTTGAATACTAATATAGTGTCAAGAGCAATAGACCAACGATATTAATGTATACGTAATAATCAAGAAATTATGAGTTCGAATCATTGTTGTACAATTTAAAAAAGGAAAAAAAAAATTGAATACAATATAGTTAAATGTTTTTTTTTTTTTTTTTTTTATTTGTTTGTTTGTTTTTCAACAGAAAACAAGTTTAGGTTTCGACTGTTTGATTAATTTGGATAGGTTTCAATTTTGTCCATAATTTTTTAAATGTCTATTTAACCGTATGACCTTAATCAATATTTGATTGTTAAAAAAAAACTTCACGAAATCAATTTGTAGGTAAATATTATTTTACACTTAAAATTTGAAACATGTTCCAAAATATACCCTTATAGTTTGAAATTATTCCAAAAAATAAAAAACATTGGGTATACAAATTAGAAGACATGCATGATATAGTTTACAACTATACAGTAAGATAAGATTGTAAATATTATTTATTTGTACACATCAACTATGTCATACATGCTTTTGATTTTTACACATGAACTGTAACCCAAATTTCTTTTATTATTTTGAATAAAAACACTCCAGAAATACTTGTGAAAGCGTTTAAATATAAAGATTTTAAAGTAACCAAATCCCCACCTTCAATCGTTATTGACCAAACAAGACGAAAGCTGAACTAGGCTCCATCGCCACGTTCAATTGGTTGAACTCAACAAACAAAATATAAAATAAAATTTTTAAGGGGCAAAATTGAAACCAATCACCAAAATGTTGGGAAGCAATTAAAAGACAAAAGTTTTCTTTTTCCCATAGCAGGCGGCCTTAAAACTAGGCCTGGGGCTTTTGGGTCATGGGCCGGTTCAATCCACGGGTATCCGTTAGAAATATCAAAACGACAGCGTTTCGGTTCCTCGGCATCGCTGACTCTCCGGTTTGACTTTTTTTTTGCTTCCCAATTCCACAAGAACGCATAGCACCCTTTTTCAGAATACTTTCCGTGATTGTTGGGCCATCTCTACTAATGTAACAAGACATTGTTTGATCCTACAATATTTAGATGTTAAGAAAATTTGTAGAAAATTAATTTTCAATAAATGGCCACCATGAACCCCTAATTAAACCCATCATTTTTAGTATCTCAAAACAATTTTTTTTCACTAAATCACTCTATGATGATTCTATGATGATTTTTTTTCTGCAAAACATATAAACCCCAAACCTCATCATTCGATTGCTGATTACTTCGCAAAAATCTTTATAGGGGGTGATTGGATTTTGGAGTTTGGGAGAAAAGAGGAAAAGAAGTGGAGTGATTTAGAAAGATAAAATATTTTTTGGTAATTAATGTTTTGGAGTGAAAGATATTAGATTTTTTTTTTTTTTTTTTTGGAATCGGTGTTTAAGAGAGTTTTTTTTTTTTTAAATGTTAATTTTTATTTTCATAAAGTTTGATTTGATGTTTTATATGATTAAATATATTTGAGGAGTTGAAGAGGAATTGAGAGAGGTTGTTACGTACAAAAAACAAACATGTTGAGTAATTTCCTCTCTCACCTCTTCCAATTCCGATATACAGACAAGAAGAAATTCGAAATGTTGTGATTGAGAATGGCAATGAGCAAAGCAGTGGAGGTTGGGAACAACAATAACCTCACTCGCATCGTCAAATAATTATTATGCCGACACCGTCGTTCACCATGCCGGTTGAGCCGTTTCTGAGGGTGCCAAGATTCAAATTTAATTTAAATCTTGTTTACTTATTGATTTTGTGTTGGTTTGGTTTCGTTTTGAACTTTGGATGGTTTGTTATACTCGTTTTAAACTTTGCTTTTCTTCTTCTATTGATATATCTCTATGTTGATGTGAGTCGTGGTGGGATTCAGAAATGTAGGATTGTTTCTTATGTGGGATTTGGAAATGTAGGAAATGTAGGAGTGTTGATAATCCCGTTTAAGTTTGGGTTGTTTCTTCGTGTTGATATCTTTCTATGATGTGCCTTTTTGTTCCTCGATAATGAAAGTGTTAGCTGAAATTTTACTAGGAGGCATTTAGAAATCGACTTGAATTTTGGAGAATCTCTTGTGAAAATACTTGGATGGGGTTAATACTTATGATTTTTTTTAGATAGGGAACACGGTGAAAAGGTTACAAAAGCCTATGGAAAACATTACCAAAAAAAAAAAAAAAGGGTTAAAATATAGTGCTCAATATCGATTTTGGGGCTTCCCATGACTTTAAATATGTACCTATTTGACGTTTTTGGGCACTGTGGCCTGTTAAGAACTTGCAATCTTAACACAAACAACAACCAAAGCCAATAAAAATAATAATAATAATAATAATAACAGTTAATATTAAGTAAAATACTAAGATTTGTTATTCAAAATACGTTAATGATTTAAGAAGGTAGTACAAAATACACATAATACTTCCACGACACTTTCCCAGCTACTACCGTTTTAGGTATCAGTTACAAAATCATAAACGTTGTTATCGTCGAATGAAACCCTGACTTCGGTGAAATAGAAAACGAAGTAAGCAGACTGTGACGACGAGGAAGATTTTGGGAAATCGAAGCATTGACGGATTTAATGGCTTTCTCTAAAATGAATGACGGAGGATCGTTTTTCGACGATTCGAAACTGGAAATTGCCGACACGTCGTTGCGTTTGGAGGAGTCTTTTTCGATGTCCATATCCTCTCGTAATCATCGTCGGATGATAAAACCGTGTTTATTGAAGAACCGAAGGATAAAAATATAATTTATTATTGAAAAAAGTTACATTTATTATAATTTTATTATTTTATTAAATACATGCTCGATTATTCTATTTTTTTGGAGTTCAACATGGATTTGAATGAAGTGGAAAGGAAATTGAAAAGTATTGACGATTATTTAGGCGAAGGTGATTGTAACTCTTATACTATTTTGACGTACCATGAATTTCACAGACCATAATCGTATTAAGTCACTTAGATTGGAGAGTTCAAGGGAGGGATCAACTTTGGCACTCCATTCTCGTAAGGGAGTGGATACACTTCATAACTACAGTTTTATTTTATTTTATTTCAATAAGGTTAGTGACTAGTGTTTGCTAGTCATTATAGTTTATTTTAGTTGTATTATTATCTTTTCTTCTTTTCTTTTTTTTTTCTTTTTTCTTTTTTAATTTTTTATAAGAACAGTTTATTAACAAAGGTTTCTTTAGTATTGGGATGAATTACTTTTATTTTTTTATGGTGTCTTTCATTCTTCTATGGTCTTGGAGCTCGCTTTTTATTTTGTGCATTATGTATAGTTTAATCCTCAAGTTTCATCTAAATTCAACCATTATAGTGCTGAATTTTTTGAGTCGGTCTCTTATATTGGATTCTTCCCATCTCAAATATAAGAAGACCAATTGGGAGTGTTGGAAATTTTAATTTATTTTCAGCCTGTTTATGTGTTGTCGATTTCCCTTACCTAAATCAAATTAGTTTTTGAGATTCTTTTTTTTTTTTCTTTTTTCCATATTGTTTACTCCTATTGTATTGGAGGTGGTTTTGTATGTCTTTCTACTACTATTATTATTAAGGGCAAATTATAAGTTTAGTCCATATGATTTAAAGAAAGTTAGATTTTAGTCCAATGGTTTCAAAAATTAAAATTTAGTTTCCATGATCGGAAGAAAGTTATAATTTAATCTCTATTAATTTAAAAGTCAGAACTTAATCCCTGTAATTTGATAAAATATAAAAAATAGTAATTGTCATTTATAATTATTAACGAATTAAGTACTTTAATTTGACAAAAACCATATAAACTAAATTTTAATTTTCTTCGAATTATAAAGATAATTATAGAAGTAAAGTGTAACTTTATTCAAATATCGGAACTAAATTTATAATAAATTTGTCCTCTTATTAGAGAGGTTTATTTTCCCCACATCCCCGAGTCCCCACGGGAACCCATCCCTAATGGGGCAGGGGAACACGTGAAAATATTCTCCATTGGCTTATCGGGCCGAAGACATGGTTTGTATTTTCTATCTTCGATTCTCGATCCTCGCACCGTTTACCTTTTAAAAAATATATATTTCTTTATTCTATCCCTTTAATTTCCAAATAAATATATATTTGTTGATGAAATTATGAATGCATGTAAATATTTTTCTTTGATAATTAATATTATAGTTAAAACTTATAGATATTTTCTAAAAAAATTTAATTATTTAGAATTTTTGTCCAAAAAAAATATAAACAATGAAAAAGAAAAAAAATGAAAAAAAACTCCACGTGGAACCCCATCCGTGCCTCACCGGGAATCTTAGCTTCAACTAAAAAAACGATTGGAATTTTTTTGGAGAGGAGGATTAATTTTTATGACAGGGATGACTATGGGGAAGACATTTGTTGGCCCACCCTGTGGACATCTCTCTACCTCTTAAAAATGATAAGTTTTAATTTTTTTACAAAAACTTATGAATTAAATTGCGAAGTTCTGAAGACTTTTTTTTTTTTTAGTTTAGTTTAGAAACCAAATTCACACTACCCTTCATCGTCGTTGCCGTAGTTACCAGAGCAACAAGCCGAAACGTTTGGTTCGATTCCATCTTCGAATACAAATCATCGCCCACCGGAACCACCTGAATCGAAGAGATGAACGGAATTCCACCATCTTTCCTCGGCGCCAAACACAAATTCATAAATCCAGATTTCTCTAACTTATAAACCAATTCGTCGAAAATCGGCTCCGTCGCCGACGCCGGCTCGATCGCCAACAATTTCTTGCCGTTAAGAAGGAGATTGAACGCCGGCGGCCGATTCAGGCCGTCGTAATTGCCGTAGAGGAATCCCGATCTTACGAGATACCGTAGACTTTGGTCGAAAATCGGCAATTTGTAGCAACTCTGTTCGTTTGATGAAGGGAAAATTCGGGGTGTGGACAAAATTTCGAAATGTTGGTGTTGATTTATTCGAATTTTTTGGTTGATTCCGGCGTTGGTGTATAGATTGTATGTGTCCCATACAATTAGATCATCGTCGATTAGAAATTCATCGTTTCCACAGTCAATGCTCACCCAATCGTCCGGTTTGTCTGCAAAAAAAATAAAATAAAAAAATAAGAAAGAGGAAATCCATAACTTATACAAATTTATAACAACTTAGTCCTTATCACCAAATAAAAAGAGAAAACTACTTTAAAAGATAAATTAGTACACCAAAGCGTTATTATATCTTCTCAAACTAATCTTCCAAACATTCCGGCGTAATTAGGAAACCTTTTATGCAACTGGTTTCTGGGTTTAGAATAACCTATTATAGAGTGAATCAATCAATTATTATGACCTTGAACATTCTTCAAATAAACGGCGGCCTAATAATTTCGTTGTTTAGTAGTGATCTACTTTAATATCATGGTAACACATTTGATCTTAAGAATTATTATTTGACTTTCATTCATTTGAAATCAATAATACCTTGTTTGTAGAATTTGTGACTTTGTGGTTCCCTTCCTCCAACTTGTATTAAAAAAAAAAAGATGACTTTGAAGAATTAAGATATCATGAAGTTGGATGAGAAATTGGGAAGTGATTAGAAATAGTGATTATATTATGATAAATTATGAGAAAAGCTTAAACCTTCTAAATATCTAATAAATATATTAGAGAATATCTTAACGATATTTTATTCCTAACAAGAATATCTTAACGATATTTTATTCCTAACAAGAATATCTTAA
>JBBMKA010000003.1:7396269-7460846 GCA_037833695.1 Sechiopsis laciniata
AAAAGACCCATTTGCCCCTCAACTTCCAACTTATTTCAAAAATGCCACAACTCTTATTTTAACTTTAATTAATAAGGGAAAAACTGGGTTATTACATTATGTATGTATATAAATCATAACATATTTTAGGTACCTACCAAGAGATTATATAAAAAGTTAAAAATGAATGATTATTTTAAGTAGTTTTAAAATGAAGAGTTATTTCAAGTGATTAAAAACTAGTCATTAATTTAAAGGATTATAAATGAGTTATTATTTTAAGTATTGCAACAGCTCATGCGAGTAAAACTTACTCTAAACAATATGAATGGATTGGGAGTACTACATTTTAAGTAGCTAGTACCAAATATCTGGTGCATAATATTGCCACGTATATAAAATATAGTGAAGGTTTTCTTATTTCAGTTTTTTTTTAAGAAAATATATAGTAGATATAAAATTTTAGTATCATATTATAATTATAAGATTTGTTTAAAAAAAAAATATTTCAAATATTTATTATTTTCAATCCATGTTGCTTTGATGGTTTTTGATTGGTTTAACTTGAAGTTATTGGTTTTACTTAATTGATAATAATGGTTGAAACTATCAGTTTAATTTGATTAAATGAGTATTTATTATATTTGAGTTTTTTCCAACATTTTGACTTTTTTTTTTTGCTGCTATTTGTGAAAAAAAAAAACCCTCATTATTTAGTTCTACATCAATTGGATGTTTAATTTTTAACAAAATTTGGAATTAACCTTTATAATACATTTCATATTAATTTTCTTTAAAATACTACTGTATAAAATTTTGATAAATATAACCATTCTGATTGCCCTAATCTGAACATACATAAAAAACATGTGATATATAGTAATAATAATTTTAAATCATGAATCCTATGAAAAAATGATATTATTAGAGTTTGAACATCTAAAAATAAAGCAAAATAATATATTTTTTAGATTAAAATAATGCAAATTAATAAAACGTGGATAGACAATTGGTTTTTTTTTACTAATAATAATCAATAATTTTTTTCCCCACATCTGATAGACAGTTGTAAATGTAATACATATATAATTCTTAGTCCGCACACAACGGAAAAAATGATTGGGTTATGTAATTGATATTTAGCGCGTGTCGTATATAAAAATAATTATAGACGATGATAGTTTAAAAATATATTTATAAAATTCAAAACAAATAGATAAAACAAACGACAAGTTAGAAAATTAAATGAATACAAATGGGTGATTTTCAACGATACAGTTTGATTTTATTATCGTGTTAAAGGCAGAATGAAGACCAAATTGCTCTCAAAGTTCTCATCCTACGCCGTTCACAACCATTCTTTTTTTGTTTAATACATATAAGAGGTGGGAACAAATATCGATTATTGGAATCGAATCTGTGACGCGAGTGTTAAATTAGTTTACACCTAAACAATGAAATCATTGCACTGTTGACCCATTTGATACCACCTTTTATTTTATTGTAAGAACTTTTTTTTTTCATTATAAGTTGAGAGATTCAACCATAAATTTTATATGGTAATACATTTAGAAGCACATTTTTTTTAGATTATAACAATTTGGAGATGAAAAGATTCGAATTCATGACAACTTGGTCGTTGCATATACATTGATGTTGTCAAGTTACTACTCTCATTGGTAGAAGCACAATTCTTTTAGTTCTACAATAATTGAGGGATAGATAGACACTAATGTTGCTACACATTTAAAATGACAATTGAACTTTCTTCACTTTGGCCAATAAATCATTTTTAAGAAATTATAATAGATGGGCTATTCTAACTAAATAATTATAATTGTAATTAAAATTTAAAATATTTGCATCCATAATCATAAATAAGTTCAATAGTGTATTATTAATACTCATTAATAATGTATTATTTATTATTAATACAGTATTGTGTATTATTATAATAGTATTAGTATGCATCGTCAATATTTATAACTATTGTTGCTAAACTTTTTTTTTAAGTTATATTATTTGTAATCATTGTCTGAATTTGATTAGTCTTATAAACTTCTCATCATTTTTTCGATACATAAATTTTGAATATAGTTTTTTTGCTAAAATAACATAACTCAATTGATAAAACCTATACTATTGATCCGGAAGTTAGAGGTGCATTCCTTCACCTCACATGTTTATTAAAACTATTAATGCTCACTTTCAATCATTTGTATCAAATTTTTATTAACTAATAATAAATATTATAAGTAATTTAAACCCATTAACAAAATAATGTAAAAGAATTAATTTAATAACAATTTAAAAAATAAAAAATTAATATACCATAAACACAAATAATCAAAAGTTATCATGTCATAATTATACTAAATGAGTTGGTGATGTGTTGGTTATATTGATTGGTGATAATCCATTTCAACTTTACAGTCACGAGTTCGATAGTGAAAACGGGACATGAATGTATTTACTATTTTCGTTTCCTAACTAAAAATATAGTGTTTTTTGCAGAGACACAGACACAAAGCTATTCAATGAGCCGACCCTGCCTCGTGCACATCTCTAGTTGGAAACTGGCTAGTAAATATTAATTATACTTGATATCTTATTATAGAGTTTGTGGTGCTCAATATTATTTTAAAAATATTAAAGTATTTTTAGTTTGGTTATAATTATTTTAATTCGAGGACTCTGAATACGTAAACAATTGATAAAAACACAATTTCTTTTATTTTCTCATAGCTAGCTTGTTTAACACCAAATTGTTTTATTTTTAATCATCCTTTCCCACAACAAACAAAATTATTTATATTAGGCATGTTTGATAATCATTTGATTTATTATTTTTAATTTTTCAAATTTAAGCATATTATTACTCAAACTTGATACAATCTGTTTCACATTTCTTATAATTAATCATTTTTTTTAAGTACGTGAATGATAACCAACTTAAAAAAAGGAAAACTTTTGGAAGTTTTTTTTTTTTTTTTCTAAATTTTGATTTGATTTTACAAATATAGGTGAGATGTAAATATTTAAATAAGAAATAATATATGGCAAAGTAGTTGTCATGAATTTAAATTAAAAAAAAAAAAAAAAAATTATGAAAGGAGACCTTAAAGAATGAGTAAAGAAATTACTTTTTTTTAAAGGAGACGACGATGCATTATAAAAGTTATAATAGAATTATTTTTTAATGGTCAAAATTAGCGTCGAAATTTCATACATAATAATTTAAATTAAGATTAAAGTGATACTGGCGAGTATTGAAACAGATAGCTGTTTGGTTGTTGAACTTAAATCCATGATATTAATAAGTAATTTGTAGTATTAACCAAAAGTCAATATGTCAACTGCCACATACCTCGCTAGAGTTTGAATAGGTCAGGTCGTTCCACCTTTATAAGTTATTATTATTAGTATTTTTTTGAAATAACCTTTATAAGTTATAAATGTATAGTTAAATTATATGAATTCAGCCCCATAATTATTTTAGACTCATTTGATAATATTCCCTTTTTTACTTTTTTATTTTTTTAAAAAATAAGTCTATACATTATATTTTCATTTATAAATTTATATTGGTGTGTTATTTATCTTTTACCCATGTTTTAAAATTTCAAGCCGTGTTTTATATAATATAATATATATTTTTTCTTTAAAAAACAGTTTTTGGAATTTAAAGGAATTCCGATATTTTATTAGAAGATATGAGAATCACGCGGAGAATTTTATAAAAAAGAAACTATTTTTTCAAAAACTTAACAAAAAATTATTATCAAATAGCCCATTTGTTAGTTTGTTTTAATTAATAAACTAGACTTATAAATACTACATTTACAGATAGAATTCATTACTTTGTAATATATTATTTTATTTTTAAGTTTTGAAAATTTTAATTATTTTAAAATTCTATACATAATTTACGTCTCTCATAAAAATACTCAAAGGATTTGTAAAGTGTTGGTTTTATTATTTTGTATTAATAAATTTTTTTGAATTTATTTTCTATAGTATATATGAAAAATCCACCCAAAAGAATATATATATTATATAAGATGTAATGCTTGTATACTTAAATTTAAACTCTCTAAAAGTATGTCTATTTCTTGAATAAGTTTTTTAAATGTAGACGTTCTCCTAATTCACCATAATTATATTGTTAATAATTTTAAAATTTTATTATTACCATCATTATACATGTATACTCGCGTAACATTTACGCTGTATTAAAATGTACGCTTATCAGATTTACTTGGCAGAGCCGGAGATGATCCCCGGCGACGCAATGACGATTTTTGAGCAGTCATGGGCTTGGGCCGCGCGAGTACTAATGGGCTCAGATTCGAGGCCCAGTTAGAAATTCTAAAAAACGACAGAGTTTCAATTCCTTAACATCCCTGTTCAATTGACTTTGTTGATTCCCAATTCCAGAATCCACTTTGCGCCATTTTCTGCAGAACACATAAACCCCAAAAGCTGTCTTCCATGCAGGATAATCATCTTCCTCATTCATTTAATCGGTAATTACTTTGCAAAAATCTTGATATAGATAAGAATATCTTCTTCTTTTTGATGAGAAGATAAGAAGAATTTCGGAAATGTCGTGGCTGAGATTGGCGGTGAGCAAAGCGGTGGAGGTCGGGAACAACAACAACCTCACTCGCGCCGTCAAGAATTACGCCGACACCGTCGTTCACCACGCCGGCCAGGCCGTTGCTGAGGGTGCCAAGATTATCCAAGAGCGCATTGTACTTCCCCTCCTCTTTCAATTTCATTATGTTTTGTCTTGTTAATTTAGTGTTGTTGGTCTGAGCTGTGGTGGGTTCTTGGAAAATTTGGATTGTTTCCTATGATTTCGTTTCATTTTGTGCATTTTTCTTGGCGTTGATATCTCTGTATGTTTTGTTTTTCTTCTTGACTGCAAGCGTTAGCTGAAATTTTACGCGGAGGCATATAGAAGTGGATTTGAATTTTGGAGAATCTTTTACTAGAACACGATGATGGGATGAATTTGGGGTTAGTACCTTAGGGAAAACAATTATGATATTTTTACCGGAAAATTGGGAAAAAGGTGCTAATTGTCGATTTTAGGCACTGCCACCTAGAATTTGTCTTTGTAGAACTTCAATGAAGTTTCATTGTATCCATCGTTCAATCTGAAGTGAACTTTATTTTTCGCTTCAGGGTCCTGGATTTCTTTCTTGAGTATTGTTGGTTGGTGCTGATGCTTCGGCTTAACAGCTTAAGATTTCGTATCGTGGAGATTGACTATTTAAGTATGTAATTCAGTCGTTTTTTTGGGTTTCAATTGATTTAGGGGGCACGGAATTTCAGAAGTATTAGGCAGACTATACAGAGATTGGAAGAAGCTGCCTTGTCTTGTAGAGGCCCTGAAAGAGCTCAGTTGTTGAGAAGATGGCTGGTTGTACTTAAAGAAGTAAAAAAATTATCTGATGCTTTATCGGAGGAAAATTCAAAGACCCTGGAGCAACATCCTTTTGCAGATGCAAAGGAGAGCCCAAGAAAGCCTGCTATTGTGAGTAAAAGAATTTCTGAACACCTCCCCCTTCAAGTATGTTTTTAAATACTCGTGCTGATTACTCTTACCCCATGGGCTTATATCGTTCATAGTTGTTTCATTTTTAAAAAATCTTGTGCATTTTCATGAATTCCACATTCTAACCTTACGGATTTTTAAAACTTGACATTTATGGAGAGCTAGAAGGATATTTAAATGCCTGTGAGCATGCGTTCTTTAGTGGTGCAGCAATTAGAGTTGTAAATTAAACTCAGTTGACCTTTGTTTTTTTGTTTTTGTTTTTTTTTTGCTTTTTATAGGTTTGAGTTAATTGAATTTGTAATTTAAACAAATCCCATTCATTTCAGGATTACCTAATTATCTTTCCAACATTTGTAAATACTTTCCGAAAGTAGTTACTAGCTAGTCGCAAAACTGTCCTCCTTCTGTGCTTATTACTTTCTGATTGTACCATCATTAATAGGTTTTGTATTATGACCCTGATGTTGGAGGGGAGCCAATGAACTTCTGTGATGTTTTTCTTCAAAGTCAAGCTCTGGAGAAAATTACAGTATCCATGGTATGTTAATTTGAAGACCTCCATTTTCTTGATCTCTGACTCGTTTATTGGAAAGCTGCAGTGTTCATGTTTAATGTTTAGTATCACCTTACTACTATGGTATTTTGAATGCACCAAAGAAGACTATGATGTATTGTTCATTATAGTAGGTTTCTGCATTTAGGTTTTGATGAGAGATGAAGAAATTATCTGGCCCAAATTGAATGATCCGTTTTATCATTTGACTAGTATGGTACACATATGAAAAGATATGTGCTATTTATGATCAAACTTGTTGATGAAGAGATATATAGTTCAGGGAATAATATAAAAAAAATTAGCTAAGAAATTAAATATAGCTCTTGCAGTTGCATTGTAAGACAACTATAATTTCTTATGATTATGAATATTAGATTTGAGAGAGGGATGGCCGTGGCTGTTGCTTCGTTGGTAGTTACGAGTTTAGTTTCTAAAGATGTTTTGAGTTCAAGATTTACGTGCCTTTTGGACTTGTCTTAATAACACCATTGGTCTATATGGAATGCATGTCACATAAAAATATTTCTTTTATTTCATAAATCGATTTTGAATTCAATGTTTAATTGTTATCTGAGTGCTGATCGATGTAATTTTTATTAGGGAATGTGGAAATTTATTCAAAAGCTAAAAGTTTTTGTTTTAATCTTTTTCTTTTCAGTTTTCGAACTATGCATGTTTTTTTTGAACAAGGACAAGGTTGAACTATGCATGTTAATTAAATGTTATACAAAATGGAGATGCCGCACATACTACGTGTTTGAGATGGAGTTTTGAAGGTTGTACTATTGAGTATTAAGTGATGATGTAAGCAAGTTTTAGTTCCCCCCTATTAGATGGGGGCTGATGAATCAATTAGATTTACTGAGTTCAGAGGAAATGAATGCATGTGAGACATCATATTTTGAATTGTTAGATTTCTGTTTTATCATTCACCGTTGTTTTCTATTTGCTCGGACCAGATTCTGAATTTCTAGCCTCATTTTTTGTGGTTTTAATTGGTCATGAAGGAGATACCAACAGTTAAATTATTTTCTATGCCACAGATTCTTGAAGCGCCAAATGAGGAAGAAGTGTCTCTTCTCCTGGACATGTTTGGGTTTGTCCCTTACTTAAGCTAATAGTATAGATCATAATTGCTGTCTGGAAGCCTTAGTTTTTAGCAATCCAAAACATACATGTTCATATTTGTGTAGTTAATGGGATCATTTTATTTTATTTTTAATATTTTTTACCGGGAGGAGATATTTCGAGTACTATTTTTTTAATCATATTACAATGAGGGATCCTGACTATCTTGACTTTACTTGGCCTCAAACTGTTGACCTTGATTTTGACTGGTTTCCAGGTCATATGCTCTAGCCTGTCGTGCCTCTGCTCTAAACCCTATATGTTGTTGTTTTTTGGTATTTTTTTTAATGTGTGTGTGACTCTGTGAGTGAGTGTTCGGATCATCTTACGAGCCCCTCGTATTCTCAACTTGTTTGGTTTCTGATGGAAATATGAATACTACACCAATATTTCACATTTCTAATAATATATCCTGCAGATTATGTCTTGTAGGTGGGAAAGAAGTTCATAATGCAATAGTTAGCAGCATACAAGATTTGGCAAAATCTTTTTCCAGCTACGAGGATGAAGTATTGGTAAAGTTTAAGTGTTTTTTTCTTTATTTTTTCTTTTATTTTTCTTCATGTTCCTATTAACCTTCAATATGTTACAAATTCAGCTTTATTCATATGATTTCTTCTGTGTGGATTTATGAATTAGTAAGACTAGGCTGCGAGGCCTATTGCATTTCTCCATTTCATTTATTTTCTTTGTGCAAAGTTTTACGGGAGATCTTAAATACAGGTGAAGCGGGAGGAATTGCTTCAATTTGCACAAAGTGCAATTTCAGGGCTGAAGATTAGTGCTGATCTTGGGAGGTGGGTAAATGAGTTATTTTGTTATTTTCTTCTTGATCTCTACTTCTACAGCTTTTGTACGAGTGTGATATTATATTATTTACTATCTCTGCTATACAGAAATTATGCTTATTTATTTTCTTAGAAGGGACAAAACTTCATTGATAAATGAAATACAAACGGAATGTGACCTCCATCACCTAAAGGTGCTTTAGGTGTTTGTTTTACAGAAAAGAAGTCGAGCTAAAAATCAATTCCACAAAAGTAGCAAAGGTAGAGTAACAGTCCTTAAAAGGTCTTCCGTTCCTTTCACCCAAAGAAATCACAGGAAAACCATGTCTAATGGTTGGCAGGCGTAAAACCTTGGATGGAAGCAATTAAATCGAAACTGTTAATAGACATTGTTAAAGTGTAACCAAAAGCAGGGGGGGGTCACATTCCAATGACGATTTGCAAAGGAGCATTGCCCAAAAGATGTCCAGAATGTTTTGTACTAGATGAACACATAACTCAGAAAGATGAAGAAAGATAAAGATGAGGCATACAACTTTGTAGTCTTTCAGCTGTAGTATTTGCATCCAGGCCAAGTTGCTTTACATTATTGAATCATTCCATCATAAAATTTTGTTCAAAGTAGAATTTCCTCTCAAGATCTCCCATTAAGAGATTTAGCCGCAAAGGAACGAGAAGGATCCAAAGACCAAATCTAATAATTATTATGGTTTTGTAGACAGTTGGGGAGATTAAATTAGAGATTGTCCCATTCAACTATCTCCAAATCATTTAAATTTCGAGGAAGGTGCAAATTCCAAGCTGGCCTATAGCCTTCAACAAACTAACAATGTGGAAAGTAGTCAAACAAAAAAGGCGGGGAAAAGTCATATCTATAACCCCACAACTCAACCAAGAATCATGCCAAAAAGAGGTTGATAGACCATTACAATGATTTTTCTGAACACGATTAGTAATTATATCGCCGACATAACAAATAAAACGCAAAAGAGAACTAGCAGAACCCCTCTGAATTGGTGAGGCCAAGAACGATAACCTCTGCAGAATAATGCTTAGCTACAAGGAATTTGGGTCAAATAATTGAATTTTCATGTAAAAATCTCCCATTTCATTTCACCGGGAGTGACCTAATATATGGGTTTGTCTGCCTTAGGGATCAAGGGTTATTTTATCCTTTTTACATTTAAGAAAAAGTTTATTTTTTGTTTGATTTATGTCTAGAGGGAGCCCTTTTGTGATCTCCTTACTTCGTGTGAGTTTTATCTAAATCTTCTCAGCTTTTTTGGTCATGTTATGCTTCTTACTCAATGAAAAAAAGTGACATGTAGTCATTCCATTTGACCTCTAGATTTAATCCTGTTCTACGGTCATACCCATAGATAGTGAGCACATTGAAGAAAAATGAAGAACATGTGGATGTCAGATATCTTTCCTTCTCAAACCTGGGTCTTTGGAGATAGATTTCCTCCGTCAAAGATTATGTACTTTTGTTTTATGTTGTTTACCTTGTTCAATAATTTTTGTTTCTCTTTTCAAAATATAAATTCCAATTTCTATATGCATTTCCACAAGTAATGACGAGGATAAATAATGCCCTAGGCCTAGCCTGTGTGGTAATAAGATGATTTTGGGAATGGCTCGTTATCTCTTTATTTTTTTGAATTCAACAACATATGGAGGTGTGGGGTTTCAACTTGTAACCTCTTAGTTAGTAAGTTATAGCTTCTTTTGGCCATTGTCTCTTTATTTGAGCCACACCCACCTCCACTACTATACCTGCTCACACACACTTCACATGGGAAAATTGGAAATAGAAGTTAGACGTTCAGAACACAATAAGCTAACGCGATGGTCTTTTTTCTTTTGTTTATCTTGCTTTCTGGCCACAGAGTAGACACTGAATTGTCCAATTTGAAGATAAAGCTTGAAGGAATGTCGTCAGCTTCCCCAATGTCTTCAAATGCAGATTATGACAAGGCATCAGGAGAAACCACTATAGAAACAATCGAGGTGAGCATGTTGATAAAGTTACCATCGTCATTTTTTTTTAATGGAAGATATAAAACTTTTTAATGATAAAAAAAAAGAATAAAGTTACCATCATGGAGTGGCCTAGTGGTCAAAGAAGGCCTTAAATAACTAAGAGATGATGAAGTTTTATCCATGGTGGCCATCTATTTAGGAATTATTTTCCTATGAATTTTCTTGACATTTCATTGATACAAGTAATGCTCATTTATAAATTTGATGAAGTGAAAAAAGTAATTTGGAAATTTGGTTGTCCCATATATGTTATGTGGCAGGCATTGAAAGAAGCACTTTCACACATACGAATATGCTCTAGAGTGGAAGGACTTTTGCTGAAGAAGAAATTATTAAACAATGGAGATTGTCCTGAACTCCAGGCCCAGAAGGTATTGTTCTGGAGATCCCTTGAACTTGTCGGTCTAAATTTTTATATTTACCCATTGTACTTGTGTTAAATTTAGTCTATGGGCTGCAATGAGTGGGATTTAGCTGTAAACTTGTCTACTTATGCAGATTGATAAATTGAAAGTTTTGTCAGAGTCTCTTTCAAACTCCTCTGTGAAAACTGAGAAACGCATTACAGATCATAGGTAAAGATCCCAGTTTCCCCTTATTTTATAACTATAGTATACCATCCTCCATATGAATTGGAGTTGGCTTTTGTAATTTTAATTCATATATCAATGAAATTGTTATTTATTCAAGAAAAAAAGTTACTATTCTATTTTCTGAATGATAATGAAGTAGAATTCTTACGTTAGATGCTTTTCCTTTGTTTATATATGTTGATATTTTCTTTATTATCTGTTTGAGGCTTCAACATGAAAAGTTTATTTATGGCTTATCAAACTCTTTTCCACTTGAAACTTTTCTAGTCGATATCTTTTGACTGTTTTTTATCATTCTTTGGATGTTTTTCTATACCCACTTTGTTTTATTGAAGAAGGTTGTAGTAGTAATGTAAGAAAAAAAGAAAAAAAGGAAAAAAAAGAAGGTTGTAGTAGGGTTTCCAAAAACCATATATTTTATTATTATTATTTGTTATAGTTATTAGTCACACTAGGGACTGATTTTATTTTTGATATTTCATGCATATATGAAGCCTTTTACCTCTCTTTTAAATTGCAGATCACAAAAAGAGGAAGCCCTAAATGTTCGTATGACTAAAGCAACTGGCGCTGGCGAAAAAGAGAAGGTTAGATGTTGCTGTTTAAAAATAACTTTTGGGTTATTAAAATGAAAAATAATTTGAATTTGCTAGATGTTGTTGGAAATAGTGTTTAAAAATAGCTTTTGGGTTATTAAAATGAAAAATAATTTTAATTTTCTATGCTCATGTTGATGTTGGCAAAAAATATTTCTTTTAGAAAATTTGTTCAGGATAATTTTAAAAGCATATTTCAAAGGAAAAATATATAAAAATAAAGGAAAATATATAAACTGAGAAAAAATATGATAATACAAGTCCCATAAAACTGATGAAGAAGTTATGTAGTGCGTGTTTTGCTGGTGAGAAGAAACCTTTGACCCGGTTGGTGGGTGCGTTGATGTCATACTTGACGTTCTTAAATGGAAGTAAAAATCAATTATCATACTCGACAAAGATAAAGCAGATTGGGACTGCGAATGCTTAGAGGAGACAAGACATTGTGGTAGGCATCGACATAAGCTTGGTGTCGGTAGAGGCTGTAAGACGGAATGGATAATAAGGAGGATCTATGCTTAAGGTACTAGTGTCTGATAACATGGAAGAAACACAGGAGCAAAAATAGGTTGGCAACACGCAAATCAAGAGATCAAGAGAGGAAAAGAGATTGAGTATCAACTATATTTTATAGAAAGGTTTGCGAGAAAGAGGTCGGGTAGAGGAGAATCTGGGGGATCCAATCAATCTTGTCATCGTTGAGATATAAAATGCTAAAGTCAATCGATCTAGTCGTTGAAAAGTGAGTTAGGGGTCGCATCTATGATCAACAGGTCTCGTGGGCTTGGCAGGTGGATCAATGAAACGACAAGGCACAATCAGTTGAAGAAAGGCCACGATCAGTAAAATGGCTCAATTGTTTGTTGCTAGAGTTTGGCATCGTATGGAAGAAGAGTGAGGACGTGCCAGGTTGAAGAAAGATCTTCGCCGTTCGTCGGTGGAGTTGCGGCTGATAGGTTTAACAGGGAGGAAGGTGAGTGATAAAAGAAAACCCGTTGAGATGGACTGTCAATGGAGTGTGGGGAAGGAGGTCTGCCAGGGAAGATGGAGTGAGTAGGGGTTATCTTTCCTCCTCAGCATCGGAGGAGCCATGCTTAAGGGAGGAGGAGGAGGGGGGATCAACCAAATGGAGCGAGTAGAGGTTTTGTAGAGCGAGAAAGAATAGAGAGATTTGATAAAAATGTTTTTGTTCCAAATAATTGAAAATAATTATTAAAAATTGGAATGGTATTGAGGCTTTTAAAACCTATTTCTCAAAACTTAGGGACTAACAAGTTACATTTTGAGAATTCCCAAATTCTTGAAATAATTATTAAAAATCGGATTGCTAAACAGTTTTTAAAAAAGAAAATTTAAAATAATTCTCAACGTTATGTTGAGATCATGTTTTTTTAAAATTTTTTTTTATAAATATATCTATTTTAAAACGCGTCACATGTGGAGAATATAGAGATGGCACTTGGTTACTAGCATACATATTATACTCCATTAAGTAGGATCTTGGTGTTTTTGATCGTGAATTGTATTGCATGGTCAGTCATATTTTGTATCTATTTTGAACTGTGTCACATGTAGAGAATATAGAGATGACGGCACTTGGTTACACACAGAAATTATATTCAACTATGTAGGTAGAAAACCTGAGTTTATGTTTTCAATTGTGTACAGGAACTAGCGGCAGAAATTGCAGAACTTGAAAGACAGAGGGATGATATTGAAGCTCAATTAAAAAAGGTTTTTCTTGTCCCCGATCTTTTGGTTTTCCACGATATCAATAAGAAATGAACCATTTTCACTTGTGTTACTGATTCACTGAACTTGTACATAGATTTTATGCTATAATATTTTCATTGATTTAGTCATATAGAAGTCATTCAAGTGCTTGAGCTGCCCGAGTGTTTTTTTTTGTAAAATTGTAAATATCGTAGTTGTGGACTTTTTTTTTTTATTAAGAACAAACAATTTCGTTGATATTATGAAATAAATGAGTAAACTCCATATACTCTAAAGGTATGTTACAAGAATGAAAGATGATGCTGATCTTTACACTAAAAATACACCTTGTAATAATCATTTGTAATAACCAATCATAAGATGGGTAAACATCTCTTAAAATTCGATTATTTCTCTCCCAAATAATTCATAAGAAAGCACGGATTCAAGAAAGCCAGGCAACTTCTTTGATCCCCTCGAGGCCACAATAATTCATAGCTCTGTTTCGTAATCCCTCAGGCCCTATTAATTTCATATAGTAATGAAATTGTTTCTTATCCAAAGACCAATCAAAAGCCTTCATAATAACCATCCAAAATCTGATAGCAAAAGAACATTGAATAAAAGATGTGGTTGACATTCTGCATCTGTTTGACACATAATACACCATTGGAGAAAGTGTAAGATGAGGCATTCACCTCCACAATCTTTTGGCATTATTAACAACATCAAGCCTTCATAATAACCATCCAAAATCTGATAGCAAAAGAACATTGAATAAAAGATGTGGTTGACATTGTGCATTCGTTTGACACATAATACACCACGTTGGAGAAAGTGTAAGATGAGGCATTCACCTCCACAATCTTTTGGCATTATTAACAACATCAAGACTGAACTCCCAAAATCTTTATCTTCTTTGGATAAAAATCTTTCTAAATAGCTATATATATATATATCAACGGATCCTCAACTCCAATTAAACTTCGCATTAGTGATTGTATCGTAATTTTTTGAAGGGATCAATGGGCCATGACCAAGAGTTTGGGACATTTTGTAGCTGGATAAGAAATATCGAATAATCTTATTGAATCGTTTTGAAATCTTGAGTGGAACCTGAAACATAGAGAAATAATAAACCAACAAGCTAGCAAGAGTTGATTGTATTAAAGTATGCCAGCCAAGCATACTTCCAATTGTGTATTCCGATTGTGTAGTCGTTTTTCCATCCACTCAAACTTCTAAAATAAACTTATAAACTTGTAATGTTAGAAAAGCATGTTTTTTTGTTTTTTGTAAGTTATTTCGATGTCTTTGATCCCATGATTGAGAGTCAATATGGTTTTGCCTTTATCAGACTTCATCCGCATTTTTATTTCTATGGTTTTATTGGTGGATTATGAAGTTTGTGTATCCATATAATTTAAAGATTATGTTTTTTTTTGTCAATCAACATACTTCTATAATTCTGAACATATGTTGTTTCTATATGATGTAGGTTAATATCTCCTTGGCTGCTGCTCATGCACGCCTTCGTAATATGGTAGAAGAGAGAGATCAGTTTGAGGAGGCCAATAACAAGATTGTCGCACATTTAAAGACAAGGGTACATTTTTTTTGTTTACTTTTGATGTATTGTTAATTTGTTATGTTATTTCAGGTATGTTCTCTTTTCTTATCCAATATATGTTCTCCCTGAATGCTTTCAGGAAGATGAGCTATTAAAATCCATTTCCTCGTGTAAGGCCGAATCAAATGTGTTGGATACGTGGATTAATTTTCTGGAAGATATGTGGAATATCCAATGCCTATATAGAGAAAATAAGGAGAAGGAGGTCATGTATGTATTTTATTGTCATGCTTGTTATTTTTCAAAAATATTTATGATTAGTACTTTTTAACTTTTCGAAGGGCTTTTTTGGAGTGCTCTAGTGAGGGTATATGCAAAGATTATTGTACAATATTTCTTCTCTCAATCAAGTTTTCTTACACGTAGATCCTTGCTTATTTTCTTTCTGAAGTGATGCATTGGAAAAACATGAAGTTTACTTTGTCAACTTGGCTATTGATCTACTATCTGCTTATAAGGTATTTATAATATTCTCTGAAGAGTACATGTATCCTAAATGTTAAATGAAATATGATTTATAATTTATAAATAAGCTGTGACCTCCCATGTTTGAAACCTTGCATGGATCATCTGATATAGATAGAGTTGGAGCCGTCAATCAGCCGAATCGAAAAATTTGTAGAGAATTTAAAGAATTTGAAGCGGAGGTAATCTTTTCCCTTTTGTTACGAAGATAACATTTTGTTCTGAAGCATGGCTTCTTATCTATCAGATCACTCTGGACAGGTCGGAGAAATCCACAATGGAAAATGACGAGTCAAAAGTTCTAAGCCCTACAGATAATCTTGAAAAGGAATATGTAGGTTATGAAGCCAAGGTATACACTTTCGATTACTTATCCAATTTTATTTTAATTTCAATGGCAGTTCAATTTTATTTGAAAAAGTACCTTTTTAGTCCCTAGTTTTTGGATGAAGTTTCTATCTGGTTCTTTTGTTTTAAAATTAAACACTTCAATAATGTTCAATTTTGGTCCATATATGTCTCTTGAATTTTCTTTTTTTACTTATTTTCTTTTAAAATAAAATTTATGTCAAGATTAAAATAATCACATCAACAATTTATTGAAATTTAACATCAGTCTATTCAACATTTTGTTATATCACTAATGGTTATGTTATTTCAATGACTAAAATTGAGCATTATTGAAATGTGAGGAGTAAAAAATGTTTCTGGAAACATAAAGACTAAATTGAAACTTCATCCAAAACTTAAGGACTAAAGTTGTACTTTTCCCAAATCTTAATGTATGACTTCGTTGGTGTTTAACTTTCGTGTAAATTATGGTTCTTATTGCTTATCCAACAGTTCTGTTTTCAAATAATACTGATGCCGTGAATATATAGCTTGTGTAAAGTAAGCTGATTAATTGTCGTTTTTTCACCTTTTATTATCATTGAGGTGGGCAGATATAAGCAGTAATCTGCTGATATCACACTTCCACAGATTCAGCTTGCTTAAAAGATGAAATGGCAGCATAACTTGTTCTTGTATTAAATTTGTAGTGTATTTTTTTTTTTGGCTAATGATCATTTCCTTGATGTGATGAATTTACAAAAAAGTGGTGGAAGAAAACCCCATGCTCAAGGAAAATTACAAAATAGTTTTCCAATGGCAATAAGAGCAATTTAGCTATAATTACAGAGGAGAATTTACACCAATGAAAGCTAAATGGGTAAGAGATTAAAAAAAAAACTATCATAACGCTACTGTTGAAGATCTTCGAATTAATTGAGCCAATTGTATATTAGACTTCTGTATAAATATAAATGAATTTCTCGTATCGAAGAATCTAGTCTAGTTTTGATGCTATCATGGTTTAGACTTTTGAATGGGCAATTTGTAGCGTCTAACTAATGGCCAAACATCAAACATAAGATGGAATGTTATTTATTATTATTATTATTTTTTTTATAAGATGGAATGTCATAGATTCATTATTAATGCCGTTCTTTGGGTCTACAAATCTATTGAAGGAAGATAAATCAGTAAAGTATTTTAACAATATTTGTATACAGAAGCATAGCTAAGTGTTAAAAAATGGAGTTTTGGTGGGGTTTTGATCATTTTGTTTAAGGAGAAGAAAGAAAGAGAAAACAAAATAAAAAGAAATAGAAGGCAGAAGCCTTCAAAAAACAAAAAGACCGAGTCTTTGTTTCATTAAAAAGGAAAAAAAAAAAAGTAGAAATCACAGATGAGAGAGGAAGGCCGAAAGGGGTGGTTTGGCTGAAGTCAGGGTTAAGAAGTTGAGCCTATTTTTTATATCAACCATTAGGCGTGCAGTGTTCTAGTTTTATGGACTCTTAAACCTATCTTTAAAGTTGTGCCTAATTTTATTGCTCAAGTTTATTCAGGGTTCTTGCAGCTTTTAAGTTTATTTCAGGCCTCTTACCATCAATAGAGTGGAGTGTGAAATTGCACATTGCTTAACATGTGCTGGTTTTTGGTTGGTTCTCTAGTCGTCGTGCCACCTTGCTACATTGGTTCCGAATCTCCGATAGACATGTTTAGGAATGTATCATAGGAAAGGATGAAAATAGACCACAATTGGATAAATATTTCTTCTTTTGAGTAGAATATCTATCTGCTACTTTTTTCTGTTAAAAATTTGAGCTTAGCTACTAGTATTTTGGAGAAGTTAATGAGAGAATTCTTCAGAGTGGGTGGATAATGGAACTAGGGAAGTGGTTCTCACTTGGGCAGCTAGGATGATGTGTCTAAATTTTTTTTTAGACAAAGAAACATTTTATTGATCCTGAAGTTTTAAAAGAACAAAACTTCAGGTATACAGTGTCTATCTTTACAAGAAAGATCGCCAATGGGAAATAAAATAATGTAAATTAAAAATGCTCAATGGAAAAATGTGTTTGCACGAGAAATAAACGCGGTAAGAATAATTTCTAAAAGACGATCAAAAGTATAAGAGACATCCCTGAAGACCCTTCTATTCCTTTCCAACCAAAAATTGCACAAGAAAGCCGCATCTCTGATGATGTGTCTAAATCGTTAGAAATTGACAACCGTCAGAGCAAAAATATTGGCTTCATATGCAAAGTTGTTATGGAGTCTTTGTAAATCCGCATCTCAGGACATATCCCATATTTTCTTGGGTTTTCCATTTTTCTATTGAGAATGGGTTGTGCAAATTAAAGGTGGAAAGTTGATATATAAATATTTTTTAAGTTCAAAATTTGCTCAAGCAGAATTTAAGAGTCTATTTTCATATACCTCCTGCCTCCCTTCCTGGTGTAACAACTAGCGGGTGGAAAGGCTCATAAGGTTCTTGTTTCTTTATTTTTTTCTCCTCGCATTTGGGCAAGTTTCTTCTAACTTTCTAGGGAGTTTTGTTCGTAATTTGTCTTGCTTGATTTGCTGGTTGAGCTCCTGATCCGTGATACCTTACCTTCATACTATAGGCAGGTTTTAGTGTTTCTCAGGTCTTTGACTCTTATGCGTGGGTTATTTTCGTGGAGAGAAATAGGAAAAGTCTTCAAGATTCGTTCAAGATTATTAGGATGTTTAGAATGCTGCCCACACTTCAATATTTTTCTTTCGGTTTCTTCTCTTTGTTTTGAGTTCTCTCTTTTCGATATGTAGATAATAATTGGGATGGTCATACACGACTCTTAAATTTTGAGCAGGCTCTCGCATGGGGCTCGTTTTTCAGTGCACTTTCTGGTTTGTTGTGTATTTTTGTTAAAAAGTTTTAATCAACGCTTAGTAAATAACTGTCCCAATTAGAGGTCATATATTATATCTTACTGCGTCCAATTTTCCTGCCAGTCATAAAGTTGACTTCATTTTCAATGCTGAATAATTATAACCTTAACCTTAATTTTGTTTTCTTGTTTTAGATTATTACTACTTTCAGTGTTGTGGATAACATGAAAGAGCAGTTTTTGGCTCAACAAGCTCAAGTTTCCAGGTAAGAGCTGGAATGTAGTATCTGTGACATGCATTATATTCTAATACTGTTCGATTCCTCTATGACACATTTCATTATTATCCTAAAGTAATCCTTGTTTTTCCTCAATTCAGGAAAGATGATTCTAGGGTTCAAGAATTGTTTGGTGAAATTGAAAAACTACGTGAAAAATTTGACTCTATTGAGAGACCCAATCTAGAAATTGAAATGCCACCTTTAAAACCAGAAAGTGAATCTAGAGAGGAGGTGCAGAGTAGTGTTGCCCAACCTCGAGCGGAAGACAGCCAGAACACAGAAGTTGTAACTGGTAAGCAACCTGAACTACCCGCTGTCAAGGCAGAAGCAGAACAGACACTAGACGCTGATGCTGAGCTAGCAAAGCTGGAATCAGAATTTGGGAAAGTCGGTCACGACTACACAGCAGAAGACATCGGTGAATGGGAATTTGACGAGCTCGAAAGGGAGCTGAAATCAGGTGACTCAAAGAACTAGTCCTATAATATTATATACTCATGAATGAAATGAATCAACCCAATTTATTAGGAAGAAAGGTAATAGGTTTGCGTTTGGCATCTCCCAAAACTGCAAAATCGGATAATAATCTTTCAATTGTGATTGCTCTCTGTATATTTTGTGGTTTTTTTATTTGTTCACTTGTATAAATTCTGAACATTTACTTTGTAATATAAAGTCAAAGAAGGGAAACAGTCAATTCAAGGACTTCAGCATATGCCAGTAAGTTCAATTTGAGTATTGTTCGAACCCACAAAGGTAGTTTTTTTAGTGTCTCAGGCAACCATCAAGTAGTGTTTTTTGACAGATTAGTTGGTGTGGGGTTGGGAGATTTTTGTTAATATTTGATATATCCTGAAAGGTTTCCTGATATGGTTGTTGGAATATTTTGAAGGACATCATGATGGTTAATGGGCCTCATATGTCTTGAAGGATAGGGCACAAAAAGTAGTGGGCTGAAAACATGCCTGGCCCAAGTCTTTCTTGAAAGGGCAGTTCTGAAATACAACTAGTTTTACCTTCTTGGCTGCAACAACTAATGGTTTTAGACTTTTGGTGGGCTTGAGTAGCCAATTTCCTTTGCTAATAAGAACCCTAGCTTGATTTTAAAAAAAGGGCTAATTGTCAACCCTGCTTAGCCAATAAGAAGATAGCCTTTTGTCCTCATTTTCTGGGTAGTGGGTCTCAAATGGATCTCATTTGTGGCTCTTAAATTTCTATTTTTATGTTTGATTAAATATCTGAGTCTCAGTTATTTGGGGATCAGAAACAATGCTTTGTTTTATGATGCTACTGAGTTGGTAGCCCCTCACACTATGCTTTTAATCAAGGGGTAGTTGTAAATTTATTGCTTATTTAACAAATCATGTTTTCTTTTTTAGCTAGTTTTAAAACTAGTTCTGAATGCTTGTAGTTTGTGAAATCTAAAAGTTAAAATTTATTGCTTATTGTAATGATCAGGTGGATGGGTTTCTGTAAAATTTAATTGACAGGAGGGTTTAATTTGTTAATTTATATACTGTGGTAATGATTGGAACTGTTTTGCAAAACGTATAGATGCAATTTGTTAATTAAGTTATCTAAAAAAATAATTTGTTGATCAAGTAAATAATAGAAGTGCAATTTGCGCATTCGGAATTGAATAAAGAAAAAAAATGGGGAGCAATTTGCGTTTACCTTTTTAATTTAGAAAACAAGTTGGGAAATTAGAAACTCCTCTATGATCGCAAGTGGTTTTTTTCACTAATCGTTGGTTTTTTTTTTAATAAACTAAACATACTTTTCTAGAATTTAAATTATGTTTGAAAACTGATTGATTTGTAATTTTGTACTAAAAAAAACTTAGTGTTTATTTAGTTATAATTATAAAGATCGACGTATATGTCTCACAAAATGTTATCCATGACATCAGAAAATTAATTTGACGCCTTCAACAACTTTCGAATTGCTTTAAAATTGAGTGTGCTGAAAATAAAGATATTAAAAGCCGGGACAGGTTTGGGTGCAGCCATGGCTGCACCCGCTGATATGACACTCTTAGAGTCACAATTTTTTTTTTTTTTTTTTTTTCTTCTTCTCTTTGTGTGGTTATCAAGGGGTTTAGATGAAGAACTGTAACCCAACTTCTTGGAAAAACCAAATTGCATACTTCCAATTACATAACCAAAAAATAGATTGAAATTTTGTCGTAACATAGACCACAGCAAAGGGAAAAGGAGCTAAAAAGGGACAATGAGCTATATATATATTTTGATACAGAGCTAAAGTTAAATTTGATAATATAAATTTGCTAATTTTTAATTAGATTTACGGCGTCGATAAAAGCAAAAACTCAACTTATTTAGCTGAAGATTTACTCTGCCAACTGAGTCATGATTAAAAAAGAAAAAAAAAAACCCAAAAGATTCAGTAACAATTGGGTAATCTTTAAAACATCGTTTGAGTTATTATAAACAGTGAGTTATAATAAACAATGAGTTATTATGAATAACATTTGAAGTACCTTTTTATTACAATACAGTTATTATAAACCTTACAAATTATTATAACAAATGCTATATACTATTATAATAGAGAGAAGAAAATAGTCGATCTCAAACAGAACATGAGTTAGGTAAACGACGGTAAAATTTATGTGAAAGGACGACTTGAGTTTGAATTAACCTACTGATTATTATAATCGATAGACCAAACGTGTGTAAACTCAACCCTGGTTTGCATAAATGCCTCCCACACACCTCCTCAACTTTCCGAACACAAACTTCCCATCTCCAAGCTTTAACCTTGAGCAAGTCATTCCAATCAAGTTCGATACTATGCTTCATAGCTACATTTTGCAGACGCCACAGGAAAAAAATTCCTGACAAATCAGAACCTTCATGTTTCTCACTTCTAAAGCATATCACAAGCTGTGGAGTCCATGTTCTCACTGTGAGGATAATAATATCAAACTGTTAGCATTTTAGAAATGAGAAATTCTAAACTAAGTTATCTTTGAAGAGAGTGAGACAAAAACTTGGAAAATGTATTGAAAGCAGAGGACAAGAGCAAAAGTCTTAAACCATTCCAAGGCAATTTGATCCGGAATTTCCCTTCTCCACTAACAAATGTCTGCTCAGTGTGTAATTCTCTATGAGGTCATCAACTTTTAACTGCTTCTAGAAATAAATAGGAGCAGTTTGATATAAAACAAGAAGGAAAAAAAAAGAAAAAAGAAGAAAGAATAAGATTTGAACACTCATCAGTAAGTATATGCAGATTAGTAAAGCCACCCAGGAATTCAGTAGAAAGAAATAAAATCAGGGGAAAGTGCTTCTGTTGTAGCTCCAAGTAATGTTGTAGTTGAAAAAGGAGCTGTCTTCAATCATGCTTTTGTTTATTAATTTATGTTAAGGACCACATGGGAAAATGAAGGAGCTAGCATGCTGTTGGAGAGCAGAAAAGCCAGGTTTTCAGGTGCCTAGTCTAGGAATATGAGATTAGCATTTACAAAGGGAACTTTATGGTTGATTTCTTTTAATCTAAGCTACACAATAGTAATACAATGTTGTTTTACTTGTATTACCTTCTATAACTATTCCTTGGAATTAAAGTTCAATTTCTCAGCTAACACTTTTTGTTTGTTTTGGTTCTACTTTTCTGTACAATTTTGTTTGGAAAACTGATTCTTTAAGAATGGTTGACATTTATTTAACCTAGGTACAGTAATTTGCAAGCAAAGTAAGCCCACATGAAAAAGATGCAAGATTTCACTATTTTAAGTTCTTAATGGGTTTCTACATTACTATAAAAAATAATACTAAAGAAAGAGACCATTACTATTTTAGTGCATCCTTTTGTAGTAAGCATAGTGAAACAGCCATACATACAAAAGGTTCACCGTGTGTTGAAAAAAGTAAAGACATGAGAAGAAAAAAAACTAGTTCACTGAGGATTAAAAAAATTGTGATATGGATCAAGTCCTGCAGTTTAACTCCAATTATTTACTAATTTCATCGTTGGAAGCATTATTAAAAGAGTGCCATTTATAAATTCCCCATACTTTATTCTCCATTTACCTGATATAAGTCAAGCATCCTCAGTTGTAAAGGTGCTCCTATCCTACCCTTGAATCACCTGATAAAGCACAGTTTCATATAAGCAAATTCGAGAGAGAGAGAGAGAAGGAGTTACTACTACTAGATATGGCTGTTGACATCCAATCTTATGATCCATCTGATGATGACTATATAGATATGGAAGTTGGTTCATTCACCAACTTTTTCTGCCACTCCAAAAGCTCACCGCGGCAATCCAGAGAGTTCGAGTTTCAAATGTCATCGAATTCTCGGGGGAGAGAGCCTACGACTTCTCCAGCTGATGAGCTCTTCTACAATGGCAAGCTTCTTCCTCTTCATCATCCCCCGCGCCTGCAAATGGTAGAGAAGCTCTTACAGAAGTCTAGTTCTGATTATGATTACAGAAAAGACATTTTTGAAGAATTTTACAGCACTCCATTCACCACTTCCGTCAATACACCAACAAGTACTCCTTTTGGATCCTGCAACATTTCTCCCTCCGAATCTTTTCGCATTAGTAGGGAACTAAATCCAGATGAATATCTTCTAGAGTTTTCAGCAGATGCGAGCTATTCGAATGGTGAAAGCTCGAAAAAGTCCTGGGCCAAAAAGCTTAAGCATTCTTCCCTTTGTCTCAAGTTGAAAGCTTCCAGGGCTTACATCAAATCTTTCTTTACCAAATCAGGTTGCTCAGATGAGTCCAGTGCAGCAGCTACAAAGATTGCAGATGAAGGATTAGCTTCAAAAGCCAATGAATGTTCAAGGAAGGGTGCTAAAGTGGAAAAGAGAAAGCCATCTGGACAAACTCCAAGCTCGACAGCCAATTTCAACAAGGAAAAAGACGATACCGATCGCA
The DNA here is from genome assembly GCA_037833695.1 of Sechiopsis laciniata. Taxonomy (NCBI): domain Eukaryota; kingdom Viridiplantae; phylum Streptophyta; class Magnoliopsida; order Cucurbitales; family Cucurbitaceae; genus Sechiopsis; species Sechiopsis laciniata. The sequence continues at coordinate 7,419,713 of JBBMKA010000003.1, forward strand.
GCAGAAGATCATTCTCAATAGCTATTAAGAGACAACCAAATATCAAACCATCATATTCAGCACCATTACAATATCCCACTTCCTCTTCATGTCCAAACAGTTCGAGTGGGCATTTTCTGAAGAGATGCGGCAGTGTGAATTCAGAGATTGAGAACTCAATTCAGGGAGCAATTGCACACTGCAAGCAGTCTCAGTCTCAGCAACAACCATTACGTTCAAGGAAGACAGTTAAAGAAGTTGGGATTTACTTATTATCATCTTCCACTCTTGCAGTTTCTGATGATCAGGAAATTCCAGAACTTTGCAGGGGCTGAATGCTAGAGGATAAGAAAGTACAGAATTATATAAGATTTTAATGGCAAAATGTTGTTTATGGCTATCTGTAATTTGTACTGTTGGGTAAAATATGTAGGACTTAGTGAAAATGCAACATAATATATCTATCTCAGCCAATTTCAGGAACTATTTCCAATGTTTTTACTTTATTAAATAAGCACCAAATATGTTCATCTATTTAATCAACCAAATTCATGGACCCCATGCCAGAAAGAAGGAAACCCCAGGTCCTCTAGCTATTCACTCAAGCAAAACTTTCCATTCTGTAGAGAATCATTTGCTATTTGTTAGAGTATTAATACAATAGTTAGATTAGTATAGTTTAGTATAACATTAGTAGTATTAATGTTAGTTATGTTATTGTTAATATTAGTGTATAAAGGCTCATTAGGCCCATTAGGTTAGTGTTATAGTTATCTATATATAGTTAAGGTTTTAGGTTTGTAAGTGTGTAGCACAATGTAGCCTACACCCTTTCTTCTTCCTCAATAATACATTCTCTATATTTTCCTCTGGACCTCCATTAATGGCTTCCTCTTCTTGCTGTATTTCTAAACTATGATACTATTCAGGCTTGAAAAATTAAACAATGCATACATGTCGTAAAGAAGTTGTAAAGCCTAGAATTGGGGTGCCTGTACTTGAATATACACAGGCTAAGGTCTAAGAATCCAATCATAAATTATACATTCTCGTGCTTTGTGCATTTTCACACACAAATTTCCTAGGTTCGAAAAAGTAATGTAATGTAAATCTCTTAGGGGTGTTTGATTTTTGGTTTTGTGGAGGAGTTACAAATGAGCATTTATAACTCCTCCTCAAAAAATCACATCTAAACGAGTTATTACAATCATTTAAATAACCAATCATTTAAAATAACTCATCATTTCAAAACCACTCATTTTAATCATTCATTTATGCAACTATTTTATAAAATCTACATCCAAATGAGCTATTAGCTGCACAACTCTTTTACAAAAATTCACATTCAAACTAGTTATTACTTATTACTAACAACTCCACTGCAAAAATCCACATTCAAACAAGCTATTACTGGTACTACAACTACAATTTCTAATCACTTAAAATAACTATTTATTCTAATCACTCAAACTACCTATTACACTATCCATAATTCTAACTCAACTTCTGATACAAACTAACCTAAAAACTCCATTATTCTCTATGATCGAGTAAAAAATCACTCACGAATTCGAAAGAATCAATTCTCTGAGCGTTCAATTAGTCAGATGCAAACTTAACTGAACTATCCAGAAATCGAAACTAGAAGACGGCAATGCATGTTGCATATAATCGAGGCTCAAAATTCGAATTATTGGCGACATCATCATATAATCAAAAGAAATCTTGCGATAAAAAAATCAATTAAGAGTTATGTAATCATAGACAAAAATGAAAAAGAAAAAGGATACCAAACACCTTGTTCTCTGCTTCTCTAAATTAAAGCAATGATGAAAGGCTTTGAGGCATTGAAATTGGAAAAAGGGAAAGATCGACTATGATAATAATGTGCCACATTAATATCGATTCTCGAGATTGAAGTGACTATGATGTTAAACTGGATTACAACCAAAATATGCATCCTTTCGATAATATATCATTTTTCTCTCATTTGTCAAATCACAATTTCACAAAAGAAATGAATAAAGATATAGCCATGCTTCTATGTCAAATATATAAATTTCAATGTATTTTTATATACTTGCATCAGACACATTATTGTTCTCGTATAGTGGGAAGTATGCACTAAGTACTTATTAAGAAGTAGTTAGTTATTGCTTTTTTCTTTAGTTAACATTTAAGAACGAGATTCAAACCTCTAACCATATGATTGGGAGAGAGTATATAGTAATATTGTCCAAAACTTATTTGGGCACACACGTTCGCTTTACGTGCATTTCATCTCTTTCACGACTTTAGCCGATTGACTTGTCTCTTCTCTAGGTCAAATTCCAAGGTTTAACCCTTGCACTTCTACACTAGGCTAATGTATTTGAAATACAACTTAACATCTCTTTTTCATCATTTAGGTTCCTTACAACATGAATACCACGCTTCTACATTGATTCGAAAAATCTTGCACCTTTGTTGGGTCAAAACGACCTTAAAAATGGTCTATCGAAACTTACAAGATGATTTTAACACTTATTGAAACCTTTCGGGGAATTATAATGCTCATCAGATTGTAATGTTTGTTGATGTTTTTTCAAGCCACTAAAATGCGTACGAAGACATTTCGGGCAAATAGAATGTCATTATATAAAGAACTCACGAATCTCCCTTCATGATGTAAGTTGTAACCTCAAGCATTGAGATGCCATTTGACTTAGTTTTCACTGGGACATGTCACTCGCTTTGACATTATTTGTATTAAAGGTGTACATGATTTGAGTTGGAGTAAGTTTTTAGACCAACCCATATTTTTGAGTTGGTCAATCCACCAACCCATTCAACCATATGTATTAGAGAAAACCAAACCAATTCAATTCATATTTTCGAGTTGAGTTAGATTCTGAGGTTTATCTTATTTGTTCCTCATTAAGATTTGATTAATAGATCATAAATATGTAAGGAGAATAAAATAAATAAAAATGATACTTTTAGGTTATCTTATTAGTGTATGTTTTTTTTTTTTTATCAATATACCAAGAACTCATTTTATTGAGTAATCTTACACAAATACACACATTAAAATATAATAACTATATACATCCCAAGATCAACCAATATAATGTAAATATACATTTCAAGATTTGTTAAGATAGGTCAACGTTTCAAAATTTTACCAAATATATTGAGATGATATTAAAACTAAAAGTAGAAGAATTTTAATATATTTTTTAAATTCAATTATAATTGGAAGGGGAGAATTGAATTAATATTTAATAGACATGAACAATTTAAACAAATGTATTTTTTAGTTCAAATTGAAGAGAAGGACCACAAAGATTACATACAAAATATTATTGCTCTCAAATAAGATGACAAATATGAATTTTCAAAATTAAACTTATATTTAAATTCAATTGGGACCAATCAATTTAATGGACACCACCAATGTTAAACAAATGTATTTTTTTTTGAAGAGAAGAACAAATGTATTCCGTACATAAATTCCGTGCATAAAACATAGCCACTTCTCTAATTTAAGTACGGATGGCATTCTTAAAAAGAAACTCAATCTTAAATCTGCTGAAACTATAGACTATTGTTGAATTAAAAAAATATATATACGTAGACTATTGTTGTCCCACATCGCTAATCCTCGATTCTTGGTAGAGTCCAGCAGCTATAAAAAGAGCCAACGAGTGTCATTAACAATTTATCGAGCCATGTGGGGAGCACAGAGCGAACTATTCTTTCGCCTTTTACTAAAGGATATCGTGTGCTCGTCACTTATAGCGGCATACGCATATTTTTGGAGGATCCCTCTTTTTGAGGTGGTCCCAACACCAAATTAAGTCTAAATATTGTTATTCAATTGTTTTGTATGATTAATTCTTTGGTAATTTTAAGTTTATTCTTTAATATACTTTACCGTACCTGTTTTCGATTTTATATGAAGATGTAATATTCTTCTACCAGATTCCTTAACGCATGCATTAAAAACAAGTAGTTCCTCTTTTCAAAAGTGATTATAAAATTTTACCAAGATTTTATATACTTTTTGATGAAAGTATGGTTGAGAAATGGAGGGAATGAACTAAATTTTTAAACACAAAACTCTGATAATTATTTCATTTTTTAAATATCTAGTTTGTTTTCTTCCTATTTTTATACGATGAATTTTGGCATTCAAAAAAGAAAAATATAATGTTGAAATTTAGTGAGTTCAATTTTATAAAAAAAAAAATTCAGCCAATATCAAAATAACAACCCTCGTATTGAAATTTAAAATTTCAACATTAAACTAATAAGGACTAATATTAAAATTTCTGGTAACAGGGATTAAAAAATATATTTTCCAAAACAAATCAAGTTTGTCATAACTACTTTGTTGAGTTTCTAATTTCTTTTCATAAAAAATAGTCAAATTTGTTACATGACTACTTTGTTAAGTTCTTAAATTTGAGTGCAGTGTCAATAGAGCTGCTGACGCTGATGTATATCAATGACTTGAGTTCAAATCCCCGTTGTATGAGTGGTTGGACGAAACCAAAACTCAAAATTTTCTTTGATAATTATTTTGTTTTTTGTTTTTTATTTTTGAAATTTAAACTTACTTTTACTTAAATTTCTTATAATGCATTTCATCTTTCCTTAAAAAGTATGTGAATGTTAAACAAATTTTAAAAACTAAATCAAGTTTTGGAACCTATTTTTTTTGTTTCTAAATTTTGGTTTGGTTTCTAGAAATATAAATAAGATGTAGATATCCAAGTAAGAAAAAATATATGGTGAAATAATTATTATAAGCTTAAATTTCAAAAACAATAACTAAAAACAAAATGATTATGAAACGAGACCTAAAATATTTTAAGTATTTGTTTTATTCATATGGGAGACTACTATTTGCAAACTGCAACTGAAAATCACTTCTCCCCCAAGTTGAATTCCAGTGCAATGTGCTATCAGATATTCTGTAATGTCAGCCTCTTTGTATCTTCACATGGTTGTTGTTCAAATCTCTGTTTTTTATGTCGTAATATTGGCCTTTGTTTCTAATAGCGACATGGAAAAAGGATCCAAACATTTTGAACTATTTTAATCAATATGTCATTATTTATTTATTTATTATTTTTATATCTAAGTATCCGAGCGACTTACGTACTCACCTATTAGAGTTGTGTGATCCTTGATATGAATTGAACTTATAACATTTTAGTTGTTAAAGTTGTTATAACTGTTTTAAAAAGCGCAAGGCACACTTAGGCGCAATGACCCTCTGAAGTCCGAGGTACAGGGCGCACCAAAAGGCGAGAGCTTTTTTACTTAAGACATACTATATAAAAAAACACAAAAAACTTATGTATAAATGTGTATACACAATAAAAACACTTTTCATGGACATAAATGAAGTTTTAACCAAGAATAACATATAAAACATACATAATATTCAACTATCAACTTTCACACACTTCAAATGACTTATAACGTGGATCTAAAACACAAAAAGCGCAATGAAAATAAAAAAGCCCATGAGGCGAGCGCCTTTTGGCGCCTGGGGCTTCACCTAAAGCGCCATAAGGCGCACGCCTGAAACAAGCGAGGCACTAAAGATGAGACTAGGCACGCGCCTGAAAGTGCTTTTTAAAACACTGATTATAACTACTAGACAAATCTACTAAGATTATCAATATGTCATTATCTAGAACTCCTAAATTCAAAATGAGCCTTGATCTCCACATATCTCACATCATATTCATATGAAAAGGCAGAAGTAAATAAAAGTAAAAAATGTTCGAAATATTTTTTACTCTTTATCTCAACAACCCCGTGAAATAGCATTTATAACAGCATAAATGTCAAAAGATTTATGGAGACCATTGTTTCTGCTTCAAAAGACAAAGCTCTCGTATATTTTTGTAAATTGAAAGATACGACAATTGAAACCATCATTGAGTGTTCAAGTGGTCAAAGAAAATTTGGGGTGCTTAAGGTGATAAGTTCAATCTATGATTTGATCACTTACATAAAAATTAATTTTTTACGAATTTTCCTGACATCCAAATACAATTAAGAGAGTCTGAATTTGGATACACTAACTAGTTTTCATGAAGTTTCATGAATGGATAACACATCAAAGTTTATATTTTTATGTTTAAAATATCATTTGTATTTTGAATTTTATACTTTTTTTTTGTTAACTTTTAAATGTCAATTTTTAATTTCTATCCGTTTAAAAAAAAGTCTAAAATTTGGTTACACATCAAAGTTAACCAAATGAAATATAAACCAGTTTTATTCTATTATAGAAAATTGAGATCTTAGGTGGTGTTCCGTTTGATGAATTTATGGAGCAGAAATAAGTCTCCTTCTAAAAAGACTACATGTAAAGAAACTATTGTACTACATAAAATAACTCATAATTTCTAATTAAAAGTAATTAAAATAATTCATAATAACCTATTATTTTAAAAATATTCGTAATATTTTGTATCTACTATGTGCTTTATTATATGCACTTTGATATTTAATTAATAATTTTATTAAGTTATTAGATAAAATAAAAATTTAATATATATAATTTTTTAATCATGTATATGTCATAATATTATGAACTTTGCAACATTAATGTGAATATCCATAAATCGAAAAAGTCATGAGTTCGATCTTCTATCCGTTGCTAAACTAAAATATTAAATATATATTATCAACTTTGAATTTAATATTTTATTAAGTTGTTGAATAAATAAAAAAAAGTTTAAAACATACTAAAAAAAAGTTTAAAATTAGTCTTTTATATTAATAGATTTTAATTTAATAATATTAATAATGTTAATATAAAAAAACACCAAACGTAAACATATTTCGAAAATTTGGTGAGAAATATGTTAATTTTTTAAGATAAAATTAAAAAAAAAATCTATAAAGACTAATTATAAAATCTACATTCAAATAAGTTATTGCCTCTAATTCTTCTAAAATAAAATACATTCAGACGAACTTTTGGATGTAATTTTTTCACAAAAGTGTTCTCATGGGTGGCTCAGTTGTTCAAGAATTGTGCTTTGAAAGTGTGCTCCATTGAAGATTTTAGATTCGAGAATCACTAGTGACATTATTTTGTAGACATCTCCCGTGTCTCCATTATTTCGATGTATCCAGATGTGGTTACTCTCATTTCAAAAAAAAAAAAAAAAAAAATCTTCCACAAAAATTTACATATGATAAAGCTGTTACAATCAACTCTATAAAGATGATACTACTGCTACAAATAATATAAAAACAAAATTTTAATTTTCCGGATTCCTTCGACTAATTTCTAATTTTCAAGAAAAGTTCCTAAACAAACTTATCATTCAAAAGCTAATCGGAACTCCTACATTAACGTTTCGGGAAATGACATTTACTTTTGTCTTTTGTATTGAAATTCTTGTCAGATAGAAATAAAATGAAATAAATGAAGGCCCTAACAAGCCTTTTCATTAATGACTTGCTGTCTGTGAATCTCAAATTTCTAATTTATTTGACCATTTGGGCACACTAACTAGTTTTCATGAATTTTGTGAAAGGATAACACATCAAAGTTCATATTTTTATGTTTAAAATATCATTTTCTATTTTGATTAACTTTTAAATGTCAATTTTTAATTTCTATCCTTTAGTCTAAAATTTGGTAACACATCAAAGTTAACCAAATCAAATGAAACAAAATACGAAATACAAAATAATATATGAACCAATTTTATTCTGTTATTAAAAAAAATTGAGATCTTTACGTTTTGGGAAATGACATTTAGTTCAGCCATTTGTATTGAAACTCTTGTCTGATAGAAATAAAAAGAAATAAATGTAGGCCCTAACTAGCCTTTTCATTCATGACGTTTTTTTTTTTTTTTTTCCTCCGATGAAACCATTCATAACGTGCTGACTGTGAATCTCAAATTTCTAATTTAAAATTTTTAATCAAAGTTGATTGAGATAAAATTTGTTGATTAGGTAAACTTTGGTTGACATGTGATAGTCTAATTTTTGTTGGATTAAACTAAATTTTCTTTGTGGTTGATGGTATATCTCTTTAGTTTCCAAGTTATAAAATATTTAGACCGTGCCTTATTTTCTCAAATAAATAAATTATGCCTTATTGTTAAGGATTTTACATCGAAAATAGTAGAGACCTTATAACAATATATAAGAGATATGAGTTACTTCTTTTATTGTCAATTGACTTTGAGTTGGAATCCCATGTTCTCTAATACTTATTACTTATTCCAAGTTAGTCACCTTGTATAAATTTTTTTGCCGTCAAAATATTATAAGATTAGATGATATGTTTCATGAGAATAGTCGAGGTGTATAGACTGACCACTCACAAATATTAAATTCTATTGATTATATTGTCACTTTATTTTGTAGTTATAAATTTACCTTCTATTTGTTTTTTAAGGAAAATTTACTTTTTTAATCCTTAAGTTTGAGATTTAGTTTCAATTTAGTACATATGTTTCAAAATTAAAAAATTTTATCTTGACATTTCAATAATACTTCCTTTTACTCTTATAGTGTTTTTTAGTTTATTTTTATACTTATTCTCTTTTAAAATTAAATTCGTGTAAAAACTAAAATAATAACTCCGTCAATGTATTGAAATTTAAAGTTATCACCATTTTAGTGAACAATATTTTGTGTAACTAACAATTCTGTTATCTCAAATACTAAAAAGTTAGTATTATTGAAATGTCAAAATTAAGAATGTTCAATTTTAAAATATAGAAACGAAATTGAAACTAAACCACAAACCTAAAGACTTAAAAAACGTATTTTTCCCTTCTTTTTATTATTTGTCTAATCACATTCACAAAATCAATTAACTTGCATTCAATAGGGCATGTTTATTGTTTTATTAATTATAACAATAGAGACGACACAAATTACATTCAAAGTTAGTATGGTTGAAACTCTTAAGAGTTTTAAACTAATAGACATGATCACCTATAAAAATTTATCAAATGACTAACCTAGGGTTTTGTAATTCATTATTTCATACCATCTAAACACATGGTAGATTAGAATCTAAATTTTCTTAGCTTTAGATAACAAAAGTCTAAGTCTCTTAAACTTAGCTCACTATAAGATTTAAGCCTATGTACCTTAGGATTGAAGTGATGAGATATGCAAACTCTTACTAATATTTAGGGAAAAAATTTTAGCCCTTACTTTCTATTTGGTTCATATGTGTCATTACTTATAGTATTTCAATAATACTCAATTTCAGTTCTTGAATAACAACATAGTTAGTTACATAACGCAATATTAGCTACGTTGATAACTACACTAATTTTAAATTCTAATTATATTGATGAAGTTGTTAATTTGGTCTTGACATATTAAAATAAGTTAAAAAAAAAAAAGAAAAAAAACTTAAACTACACACAATAACTAAAATTGAGTATTATTAAAATGTTAAAGACATAAGTAATTTTAAAATATTGGGACGAAGTAAAAATTACATTCAAAACTTTGAGGTTAAAAAGTTATTTCCCCCCTAATATTTATAAATCATAAATATAAATTTATATACCAAACTTACATATTGACTAATATGAGATAAATTGATAGAAATAAAGATATTGAAAATTTCTCATCACAAGTGAGTATTTCCAACCTTAGCTAAACTAGAGTTTTTAACCTCTACATTTGTACAGTTGAAACTTAAGACTACAAAATATCAAAATTTATTAAAATTGTAACCAAACATGGCAGACAAAACTGAATATGTCAGGAAAACAAATTGGAACTTTATTACAAAAGGTGAATAAATTAAAAAACTTCACATCATTTGAGATTTTGATAGGGTATGGTTGGTTGCTTATTTACTTCAAAAAAATTAAATCGAAAAAACTGACAAGAAAAAGTCAGGAAAACATTTTCAGAAAGAGAGTTAATTGAGAGGCAACAAAGTTCAGAGATTTTATTTGACCAATTTATTGCTTCCATCAAGCTTTTCTTTATGCTAGTGCTTGCATGCCTATGGCTACACGCTTCATGCACAACCAAACACAGAAAGAAAAAGAGAGAATCCCAATAACCTAAATGACTAAATTGATTTTGAGGAAGAAAATCATTTTCATATATTAATTACGATTATAGAGATGAAAGACGAAGCCATCGATTTCATGTTATAAATGTTTAGGATCTTAATGAAAGTTACTTGTTCCTCAAAAAAAAAAAAGAAAAAAAAAAGAAGCTATTATCTATTAAGTTACAGTTAAATTGACAAGAAATGCACATTTTAGTTTGAATGTATGAGTAAGAAATTAGAAACTATGAATTGACTATATGTCTGAGGGGCAGATAGGAAAGGTCATATGATCTAAAAAAAAAGATAGGAAAGGGTCACATTATAAACATTGTTTTTTTCAAAGGGAGTTGAGATAAAGTAGAAGATTCAAACTTTTAATCTCTTAATAGAAAGATATGTTTTAGTCCGTTAAACTATGCTTAGGATGATAAATATTATGATAGTAAAATATATTTTTCATAAACTAATGACGTTTTATGAGAGAAAATCAAACTTGTGATTTAAAAAATAATAATAATAACACTATTTTAGTTATTATATTTATGTATTTGTTGCGTTTTTTTTCATTATACTTTCAAATGTCTAATTTTAATCTACGATAAGATTTAAGTTAATAATATACGTACCATTTTAAAACACTCATGATAAAATGGCTATTCAAGGGAAGAGAATCAAACTTACGGAAAAAATACTTTTGAGAGAAGAATCATACATATAACCAAATTATCAAACAATCACAGTCAAATTAAAATATTCTAACTAAAAAACCAAACAAAACACAATATATAGAAATATATAAGAGAAAAACAACAACAACCAAACTTGAAATAATTAATGTAAGAACTAAGACTTGGTTGGTTTTTTTTTTTTTTTTTTTTTTTTTTTTTGATTTAAGACTTAGTTAGATAGAGTTTGATTATTGGTTAATTCCACAGTCCTAATGAAGTTCAAACAGTCATCATATATCCAACTATACTTATCCATGAAAGGATTCACCAAGCTTTGAGGAGGGTAACTTTCAATACAATCCTTCCATACATTTTCATTTTCCAAATCTCTTATCACTTCCCATGCACAGTTGTTGCACTTAAATCCAGCTCCAAAGCTTATCATTAATATCGTCTCTCCTTTCTTCAACCTCTTCTTCGCTTCCATGTACCCGAACACGTACCAGAATCCTACGATACGAGTTGAGCAAAAAAAACAAAAAAAATTCCAAAAGGATGAAATTATATGGCAAATTTTTGGTGTAATGTTGTATGAGATCTCAGGCGAGAGAGAATTAAAAAGAAAATTACATGACAATTTAATTATGAGTAAAGTAGGGAAATAAATTTGAAATTATATATATAATTTTTGTTGGTTAAAAATATCACTTTAGTAAGTTGTTTCATTTTGGCCCTGATAAAAAAAGCTTAAAATTGGGTATTTCCATAAATTTGAAGTTCATTTTAATAGAAATTAATTTAATAATGACGATAATAATTTTAAAAAAATGTGAACATATTTCTGAAAAGACAAAATGGAAAGTATATATATTTTTAAGGACACTAAAATTTGATATATTTGAAAGTTCACATAATAATATTTTAAACCAATTCGTTTTGGGACAATTATTCTCTTCATTTTCTGTTTTGACCTTTACCTGCCGATGAAGTGTTTCCGAATCGATGTAGTGCCATTCGAGCAGGCTCGAGATCGTAAGCGCTGAGGCCCAAGCTCTTCCCGACGCTATCGATAACCGTCTTGAGATTCAAATTTGGTTTCTTTTGGCTGAGAGAATTAGAAATGGCGTAACGAAGTAGCTCCCTTAATGGCAAAATCTTTGGCACCAAAACCCTTAAATTCATGGCAAATATTTTCGCCGCTGCTTTTGGCAGGTTCTTCGTTAGCCTAAATCCTCGATACCCATGATCGTCTTCAACCTTACCAATAATAATAAATTATTGGAACTTGTATCAATTTTAAATTTTGAATTTAGGGGCAAAATAATATGTAGTATATTGTCATTTTCTCTTCCATTAATACGATAGCTATGGGTTGAGTTTGGTATTAATTTTCAAGCCAGTATGTGAGGATTTTTTTTTTTTTTTAAATGACAGTTTATTATGATACTAATTAAATTAAAAGTTTCATTTTTTGTGTTCAACAATAATATTTAAAATTTGAAGTTGTAACTTCGAAAATATTATGATTGAGCTAAGCTCATTTCAGCAATAATTTTTACTTTTATATTTACATTTGAACTTGCACTCAAATGTCCAAATCTCTATTCCATATTAATTAATCATTTTTGGGTCTTCCGAACTTTAATTAGTTTTTATATCAGTTGGTTGTAATTTAACATGATATCAAACTAAAAGTTCTATAATACCATAATAATAATGTGTTGAATCAAATTCTAAGAGTACAAAAACAAAAGGCTAAGACTGTGTTTGATAACCATTTAGTTTTTAATTTTTGGTTTTTGAAATTTAAGCCTACAACAATTATCTTATCAACATCTTACCTATATTTTTAGAAACCAAACCAAAAAATAGAAACAAAAAAAGTAGCTTCCAAAAGCTTGTTTTTGAAATTTGGTTAGTATTCACATTCTTTCTTAAGGAAAGATGGATATGTATTGTAAGAAAGATGAAACACATTGTAAAAAATTTGAGTACAAATAGGCTTAAATTTCAAAAATAAAAAATAAAAATTCAAATGGTTATCAAACGGGACCTACATTTACTTTAACTTATCAAGTTAAACTTTTACCTGAATACAACACTGATACGCTTCATCGTTCGCACCGAGATGGGTTCGAACCAAACACTTGAGCTTCAACATAGCTTGATGTCTCAAATCATTCCTATTCGTGAAAAGCATCGAACACCCACCGGATTGAAACAAGCAGTTTGAGAGAATCATTTGTTTCTCTTTTCCACTATACCAATTAGGGCCCATGGACTCAGTAGCAACAACAATGCCATAAGAGTTCTCATAACACTTAAACAAATTATTCACCAAATCAATGGCCACAATGCTCGCACTACATCCCATTCCAGAAAGATTAAAAGCCTTGACATCTTCCCTCATCTTGTAACGGTTGATAATCCGCGAAGTCAAACAAGGAGATGGAGAAAACAAGGACACACTAACGACCAAGATTTTGATGTCGGAAGGCAACACGTGTGTCTTTGCGAAAAGGTTGTCGAGCGTGTCAAAAATGATGTCTTCCATTTCGGAGATGGCGTCGTTTAGGGTTGGTGTTTCTTCACGACCTTCAAGCACATTTTTCGGACTGTAGGTATGCTCACCGATGCCGGAGCTGACGATGGTCTTGAGGAGGAACCTGTACTCGTCGAGGCCGAGGTTTTTGTTGCGGAGGACGACTCGTACGCATGAATCGGTGTCAAGTTTTCGTTTTGGGTCGGAGGGTTTGTAGCATTGGTAGGCTAGCATATAGCAAGAGGGTTGGTTTCTCCATTGGAGAAGGAACTTGGTGAGGGTGAAGAGAAGGGAGATGAAACATAGTGCCATTATAAGTTTTTCCATGGTGGCTATGGTGGCTTTTGAGAGAGAAAAGAGAAGAGTTAGTGTTCAAATGAGGAAAATAGAATCTTTCTCTGTTTAGGCTGTGTTTTGTGGAATGGAATTTTATACTTTTTTATAGAGAAGCTCTACGTGGCAGTTTATTTAAAAAATATATATATATATATATTTGCATTTTTGATTGGTTTGGTGAGTCCTAATATCTTTAGACCTATGGGCCTGAACCAACTGTCCGACCCAACCAGCAACTCGTCCGTACCAGGCGGGGCTTAGAGCTTAGATGATTGATAAGGTTGATCAATTATGGTTATGGTTAAATATTTGTTTTGACTTAATTTTTATTTAATTAAACAGTTTGACTTGGATTGGTGAGGGAAAACCTCAGGATGAAGGACCCTCTAAAAATAAGCGTATGCCGCTAAGAGCTGCAAGTACACGGTATTCTTTAGTAAAAGGCAAAAGAATAGTTCGCTTTGTGCTCACCGCGCGGCTCCGTGATTTAGATTAGAAAGCTTCGGGGGTATTATATAAGCATTGGACTGGTTTGCTAAGCAACTTCTTTTCGATGTGGGAGAACCTTTCAAGTTTTTATCTTTTGTATGGAGTTCCAAGTATATTATGCTTCTCTACAAACCAATGGGATGTTGCCATGTGGGATCCCACTGTGCACCACTATTTTTCAATGTGTTCAATTTGTTTTATTTAAAAATATATCAGAATTTTCTTTGTGAAGAGTTAGATTTTAAAAAAAATTTGTTTTAAGGTTCATTAAAATTTTAGACAAGAAGATCTTTGATGCCTTACAAAATTAGGAATGGTTTTTGAGTGCTAAAAATATAAATGATGATAAGAAGAATGATTATCTATATTTGGAGTAAAGGATAATAGTTAGGAGATGTTTGCGGTGTTAAAAATGAGTATGGAAAACTATGTATTGATTACAAGGAAATAAAAAGTAGTTATTTGAGAAATGAACAGAGATTATGAAAAATGAAATAGTGATGATTGAGAATGATAATGATAGCTCAAATGTGAGTAGAGAATTATTCTTCATTTGATCTACTTACCTTAAACACTCCTAAGTGAGAAGATAGTTTAATAGGAGCTTTAGTACGAAAAATTTTCGAGGAGATACCTTAAATGGTCATCTATCAATATCTAATAAGTAAATGAGTTGAACATATATGAAAATATTTTTTTAGTTTAACAACATAGTGGAAGATTGAATGGTTCATAAATATATATTAATGTTATTGAGTTATTACTCTTATATTGACCGAACAAAAAAGATATTAGTAAGGTGGAATAAAAGATTGTAAAATTCTATATGGTTAAACAAAAAACAAAAAGTGAAATTCTATTCATATCTCCTCTCGATCAACATTTCAATATGGTTACATCAGCTCAAAAACTTTAGCTTAAGAAATTTTACCCAAGAGACCATTTCATGTGACAAGGAAACAAAGGTTAAAACTCAATAAAATAAAACCAAACCCATTTGGCCTTAATATTTTTCACTATTTTTTTTTGTTCAATATGGTCTTAATCTTGAACTATCAATGCACTGGAAGGTAATAAAAACAAATTTTACTGGCTGCTTTATCAAATTAAAGTATGAAATTAATATTTGAGTCACTTTAAGTGACCTTTAATTAAGAAATGTTAAATTTTAAGATTGTTTTTTTTTTTTTTTTTTGTTATTCATTATCTATTTACTTATAATTTAATTAGTTTTAACGCTGAAAGCTACCCATATAAAAATGGTACTGAGAGAAGATACCTTTTTTAAGATGGATGCAGTAACAAGAGTAAACTTGACAATGTAATTTTGAATCCATCATAAATAAAACATTATGAAGAAAAATGTCAATCATCAGGTATTGGTCCGGTCAATATGATAAAAAAAAAAAAGGGTAAAATTTCAATGACGTTTTGAATAACTTAGGTCTCATTTGATAACTATTTTGTTTTTAATTTTTGGTTTTTAAAATTTACAACTATCTTATCATATATTTTTTTTCTTACTTGGAAGTACATCTTATCAATATTTTTAAAAACCAAACCAATTTTTTTTTTTTTTAAAGTTTCCAAAAGTTTGTTTTTGTTTTTGAAATTTAGTTAGTATTCACATATTTTATTGAGTAAAAATTGATACATCATAGAAAAATTGGAATAAATTGTAGAAAATTTAAGCAAAAATTAAATTAAATTTAAAAACTAAATGATTATTAAATGAGATCTTGGTAATCATGAAGTTACATGTTCAAATCTTTTCGTGTCATTTGCTATTGAATAAGACAAGCCAGAAAATATGAGACTTCAGAGCCCAAAAGTAAATCTTCTAAACAATGTTCACTATGGATTTAGCCATTGTGAAGTCCATAACCCAATCCATTATTTGGGACTCTATTTGGTCAGTATTCTTAGCCCAATCTGGATTTGACTTTGTTATTTAAAGAGAAATTACTTGGACTGTGAACTTAGCTTCTAGCCCAACAAAGCTGAACATGTCAAATTACTTGGGCCTCTACTTGGATTTGCTGTAAAAATATTTTAGAAGACTGAACATGTCAAATTTATTTTAAGCTATTATCATCAGTTTAAAGTATAATTGTTATCCGATTCGTAATTTTCATTCAAGAAGAGACCACGTAAATATGATTACCAATTTATTAAGCAAAAAGACTTGTATGATATTGGTTATGGTTGATTAATAAAAAAAACGTTATATTTATTATTATTAAAATTAAGACAAGTTGTTCAGGTAGGTTATGTTGATTAATAAAATAAACTACCATGAGAGTAATTAGCTAGTGTGTTTACAAAAGATTTACTTGAATTGTTGAAGGAAGGACCCTCCAAAAATATGCGTAACTGTAAACAACGAGCACACGATATTCTTTAGTAAAAGGCAAAAGAATAGTTCACTACGTGCTTACTGTACGGCTCCTTTAAATAGGAGCTGGAAAGGTTCACTAAATCGGCTCTTACGGATGTGGGACTTTTAGCATCAAGGTTCAAGGAGTGTGTTGCTTCAATCCAAACCTCAAACAGTGAATTGTTTCTTTCAGACTTTTTTTTTAATGAAAGTTACAAAGCAATTTATTATGTGTTAAAAAAATTTAACTGCGACTATTTCAAGGAGTGTGTTACACGAAATGGCAATTGTATATTAGTTTTGATTTTTTTTTTTAACTGGTCAAGTAAATTTACCTTATACTTTCAAGCAATAAATGTCATTTTCCGAATAAAATATAAGGAAACCCTGATCTAATTATTGAATAAATAAACCTTGAGTTATCATTATTAAAATTCGCCACCTAAGTTAATCTCTTGGACTTGTTCTAATCAAAATTAAGTAAATAAAAGGGGATTTTGCATGTATAACAAAAAAAGGTAAAATATTTCCATCTATAGCACAAAATCAAAACTAATTCATTTGTAGCAGAAAATTTAAATTGAGTTCTATCACTGGTTGAATTCTATTAGTGATAGAATTCGATCAATAATAGACTCATTCTATCACTACTTGAATTTTCTATTAGTGATAGAACTCCAAATTGAGTTCTATCACTAATTAGTGATAGAAATTAATGTGCTATAAATGAATTATTTTAGAAATTGTGCTGCAAATATAATACAAGAAGTAGAATGTGCTGTTGATGGTAAATTCTCTGGGCTGATTTGAGGCAGTCCAATGTGCTGTTGATGGTAAATTCTCTGGGCTGATTTGAGGCAGTCCAAGATGCTTGATAAATCTTTTTTTATTATTATTAGAATAGAATAATGGCTATAATTTCATGCAAAAAATTATCTCCTGTTTCTCATCATATTTTAATGGTGTTGTATTGATGTTATTTGTTATAGTGAGAGGGACTTATGATTGCTTGTGTAGGTGTATTATTTTGTTCTTGACTAAATATGTAACGGCCCAACCCATCAAGATATTGTCCACTTTGGACCACTAGCCTCACGGATTTACACCCTTTATAAGGACTGCTTCGTTTTCCTTCCCAACCGATGTGGGATTCCCCTCTGGGTTTCCACCCCTTAGAGGTCCAGCGTCCCGATGGACCTGGCACACCGGCTTGATGCCTGACTTTGATACCATCTGTAACGGCCCAACCCATTGCTAGCCAAGATATTGTCCGTTTTGACCCACTGGCCACACGGATTTGTTTCTCCCCCACAAACTCAAATACCATGTTCATTTGTGCAGTATTTACTACTTGCAAAAGGAGAAGAGCTCCTTGACTTCCTTTGAATTTTGTTAAATTAAAAGAAAAAATGGCTCTTCTTCATTCTTTCTCTCAATTTAAGACAATATCTTTATAAATACCATAGCATGCATCCAATATGAATTCAGTAGAGTAAATTAGCAATTCCCTAAACGCTAAACCCTAGTTTGCGATTACTTATTAGATTCGAACCAAATCATAACTTTTAAAATTGTAATTAAGACTAACGTTTATCTAGATTTTCACAACATTCAAAGGAAAAAAATAAATCCTCGACGGACTTATATTTTCACAACTCTTTTAAATGTTACATAGATTTTAAAATTTAGTTTGGAATGGATTTCGAAGTAGAAAATTTATTTCCCTTAATTTAAATTTATGACGAAAATATATTAAAGGATTTTTTTAAAACGAAAAATATATTAATGGATTTAGTTTTAGCTTTTCAGCTTTTTATTTATGTCTTTAACAAGTATTATTAATATTTGATATAAATGAAATTATTAAAAATAAAAGAGAGAGAGATAAAGAAAGAAAATAAATCCTTGGGGGAACACATAGGATGTCAAATGAATATTGATCTAAGAAATTGAAATGAATGTTAGGAATCATTTTCCCCGTTAGTTTCTAACGCTCTCAATTCAGTGGACAAATGTTATATATTTGGAGTTCATCTAATAATTTAATTTATCTAAAAAGTTGACTTTCCATACAAGTTGGTTTAAAAACTATTTTCAATAATGGACATGTATATGTTTGCAGGAGAAATATATCTTTACATTAGGCCATGAGGACTTTTGTAATTTTCTTGATTGGACATGAGGATTTTTGTAATTAAAAATTATACATCAAATTTATGTGTGTGGTCAAATCACTTTTTGTCAAAACATCATTTTTTGTATTCACAAATGAATTTGTGAGTAGTATGGAATATTATTATTTATTAGTTAATTAATTGTAATATATGAGTTTGATCAAGTCAAAATTTCTATTAAACAATTTTCAAGAAGTATTTATTATTTTATACAAGGAGACATGAGTGTTAAGAATATTTTATTCATGCTACTTCATCTTTTAAACCACATTCTTAAAAATTAGTATGAATGTTTCATTGTTTACTTGTAATCGGTTCACTATTATAGTTATGAGTTCGATCTCTAGAACCTTCTTTGCAGAATTTGTGGTTCTCTTCCCCTCCCCAACTTAAAAAAAAAAAAGATTGTCACTGATCTCTTAATAGAAAAAGTTAGGTCAATTTTGATATGATATTAAAAACTTTTTATTGTATAAATGAGATAAGAATATAGAAGTAGTTAAAGTCCCTATATCATTGGAGTATTACTTTCAAATAATTATATGTATTTTCTTTTAGTTTGTTTTATTGTGGTTATCATCTTTCTTAACTCGAACTATAATTTATAAATCAAATTATTACAAAATTCAACAAGTTTTTTTTGTTTTTTTTTTTTTCCTTTTTTAAACAAAAAACTAACAAGCTTTAAAATTAAAGATTGCTAGTAAATTGAAGTAGACATAAGCAGTTCATGTATCAATGTGACATTAAGCAGTTGATTAGAAGAAGAAGAAAAAAAAAGCTTGTCCTTAAGTAATAAAGTATAGTATCTATATTTTAATTTTGACAATTTTCTAACAATATTTTATACTTAACAAAATATATAAATTTTATTATCTTCTAATGATTTAACTTAATTGTTTTCAATTAGTTTGTGGACTTGAGCAATTTGATTTTTTTTTTTTTTCTTTTGCAATATAAATGGAAGGAGAAGACCACAAATTTTTGTACAAAAATGATGTAAGAGGTGAATTACACATTATGTATTAGCCCATAGATGAGCTAATATTTAACTTGAATTAATTAAGGGTTAGTTTTACTAATCATGAGAGATGTGTTTAAGAGCTCATATAAAAGCTCATTTGAGAATTCATCTTGCATGAGAGTGAGAGTTAGAAACCCTAGCAACTTTGAGAGCCCTTGTACAATCTTAGCAATGACATTTTGATGGTGAATCGATCAAACTCAATCGATTCATAACAGTGGAATAATAGGAACGTTCCCGAATCACTTAAATCTGGTGTGCTTTGTTCTCTCTTCTCCGTTATCTTTTTTTATTTGTTTCATTTTCATTTCTATTTAGTATTTGGTTTGATTTTTGTTTAGATATATCATTTGCATCTAATTTAGAATATAGATCTAGCAATTTTGCTCTACAAATGATATACTACTCTCAAATAAATGAGAGTAAAATATTAATTTTTAAGATCGAATTTGTGATCGTGATGTTAAATTAAATTACCACTAAATAATGAAAGCAACATGTGCACTAATCCAACTCATTTTTTATCATAGAAACTAAAGTATAGTTTTCTTAAATTCTTAGAATTTAGATGTTTTGTTTCTAGAAAGTTAAATTTCAGGGAAAATCCATGAATTTTGTCATTTTTTTCATTGTTGATTAACAATTATATATCAATACAACGAAAATTCCTCTCTCACCCACCAAAAAATATATATATATAAAATAAAATACAACGAAAGTTGGGTCTGGTTTTTCTTTACAGTTTAGTGGGAACTGCTCGACCACGATGACTTTTTAAGCTAATATTAAATTAATTTTGAAGAAACAATCTATGACTTCATATTAAATAGTGTAGGGATTTGTATGGTTCATTTTGAATTCACCCATTTTAAATACTACTTGAGTTTAAATGGACTCCAATATTACAGTATGAGAATCCATCTAAAAATAACTTGATAATAAGAATAATAATTCACTCATAAATAATATAAAATCTCTTCGTGCATGATCTTTTCAATGTCCGTCCTAAACACTAGCTAGTATTTGTTGGGATAAATAAAATTTTTAAAACAAACATTTTCTTTTTAACAAACTATATTAGATGTTTTTGAGGTGGAAGTTTATATTATCTAATACGGTATTAGGGAGCTTCATGTGGGTTATTGGTCCCCAAAATCCAATCCGATCCAAGCACATAAAATTTATGCCGGGGATTTGGACTCCATTCAATCAGCCATAAGTTTAAGCGGGTATTTGATCTCAAAAAGTTTGGATCTGACCCAGGTGAGTAAGCTAATGCGGGTATTTCAACTCACAAATTCAGATATTGAGGGGTATGTGTTGAAGATACCCACTTTGTGACATTTGTCCCACATTGGAGAGGCGAGGAATCGTCAACATCTTTATAATAGATTTTGAGGTGAAACTTCATGTATCTAATAACGTATTAGAGATTAAGAGTGTGTCATAAATCCCCAAGATGTGAAGAGTTCATTCTATGATGATCACCTACTCAAGAAATTAATTTCATACGAATTTTATTTATATTCAAATATTATAAAGTCATATGAGTTACTCCGCTTACTATTGATTTGGTTTTGTAAGATGGGAAAGTGATGTTATCTAATACCTTTAATCAAATCCAAAGCATAATAACAAAAGGAGAATAAAATAATAACAAAAAGCACCCAATTGGGCCAAGTAAAACCACCTCTAGCAAGTGAAGAAAGCCAAACCCTAATTTGGTGGCCCCAATTGCTAAACAATGATATTCTTGGCTTCTGTACTAAATCTATAAATAATTGTTAGCTTCTACCATTCCCATGATATGAGATTGCTCCAAAATATAAACAATATCTATAATATATATAGACTTTGGATCATCGGAATATGAAGTTCAATCTAAGTCAGCAACGATATCCAT
This sequence comes from Sechiopsis laciniata, assembly GCA_037833695.1. Taxonomy (NCBI): domain Eukaryota; kingdom Viridiplantae; phylum Streptophyta; class Magnoliopsida; order Cucurbitales; family Cucurbitaceae; genus Sechiopsis; species Sechiopsis laciniata. The sequence goes on from JBBMKA010000003.1 coordinate 7,441,268, forward strand.
GTGTGTTCAAAGGAAATCATTTAGATAGTAAGAGACCACATTAAAAAAGTATCTTTCAAGTTACATAGGATCTATTTCACTAACTTTCAACCAGCCAAACTTCTCCAAAAGTGCATAAACGATACATACATATATATATATATATATATATATATATATAAATATTGTAATGTACATAAAATCAAAAATCACCAAACCGTTTCGATTCTAAAATCTTTATTTTATTTTTCAGGAAAACAAAATTTTCTTTTTGAAATTTCTCTCTACTTATTTCAATTTTTTACTTTAATATTTGATTTTAAATTATAAATATTTATATTAAATCAATAAGTTTAGTGTTTTCAAATTTTAAAAAATGAACTAAAGAAATATGTTTAATGAGATTTTAAGATTGGTTTGAATTTTTTTTTTTTTTTCTTTTTAAATAAAGACTATAAATATTATTTAATCTATGAATTTTTATTTATTTATTATTTACTTGTTTCATATGTTTTGAAAGTTAGTAGAATTTGAAAACTTTTTTTTTTTTTTTTGTTGACAACAATTTTAAATGTTTGTGGTAGTGAATTGATAAGAAAATAAGTATAATTTTCCAAAATTATACATTATTTAGTTATGTTTAAACATTTAATATTTTTTTAAGAAAATAAATTGCCTATTCTACACAAAATTGAAAATGAAGTAACTAGTCACAAAGTTAATAATTTAAAAGTTTATTCAACACTGTTTTAAAAAAATGAATTATTCAACATCTTTTAAAATTTAAAGACTTATTTAAATACTTAATGACAATAAAATCTTTAAAGGTCATAGTATAAATAGACACGGAATTGGAAATTCATGACTAAAATTGTAATTTAAAAATATATTTTATTTTGTTTTTTCAAATTTTATTTCATCCATGCCATATTTTTATTATTTTCAATGGTTTTCTATTTTGGGAATCTTAAGAAATTAATATTTTAATTGCGTCGTTGTCCATTACATGGTGGTTCTTTTTTTTCTTTTTTTTTCTTTTCTAAACTATTACATGGTGGTTTTCACCCAAAAGAAAGAAAAAGTGGTTTGTGGCCTCATGGATCAATTTGACAACAACACAAAACCATTTCTTTCATCATGAAAGAAAAAAGAAAAAAAAAAAAAAAAAAAAAAGAAAGAAGAAGAAGAAGACGACATTTGGTGTTGTTAATTTCAAATAGGTAGTGGAAGACTTACTTTAACGAAAAATTGGTATGGATATATGGGACGTTGATTATTTTAATTTGTGGTAATTTATTTAAATTTTGCAATCACACATTCGATAATGAAAACATGTATTTAACTTTCATCTTGTTTGCCAATTGAAATGATGTTTCATACTTGAAGTCAATAGTTTTATGATCTCTTTTACAAAATGTATATTTATACATAGAAATCTAAATTTAGAAAACTTAACTAATCTAGAAATATTAATAATTAAATCTAACTAAACATGAATTCCATAACTAAATATATTTATACTTTTTTAATACTTTTTTTACTATTTTATTAAGTTCATAACTTTAGGATAGAAATTCAAATCATGTTCTATTGACCAGTGACATACACGAATGTGGGTGAAGTACGATATTCGTTGGATACAGTTTGAGTTAAATAGTGATACCTTCCTTGTACCTATTCGGATGAGTTCCTTAACTAAAAATGTTTCTTATAAATTGCTCGATGGATCCTTCAATAAATATACAATTGAATTCCTAGTTCTCACATAAATAAAGTTCCTCTTTATAAATAAGTACATGTTAGGTTGGATAGTAACACACTAACACATATCTATAAACTCCATTTCATCCTCATTTTGTTTTTTGTTTTTTTTTTTTAACTAAACTTACAACGATTATTTTAATATATATAATTTTTCTTAGTTTGGATATCTACATATATTTTATATTTTTAAAAATGAAACAAAAATTCAAAAAATTAAGATCATGTTTGATAATTATTTGATTTTTTATTTGGTTCAAAGCCAATTAGTAATTAGTCAAATTCAACGGAGATGACAAAACAGCATAAACTTCAGGAGGTTAACTAATAAGGTATATATACAATATTTTCCATTAACCTTTCACATATACATATACTATTTCAAATATCAAATTTCAAATTTCAAAATATCTCATAAAAAATCTTATATAATATCCAATAAATATATTAATAAATCCTAAAAAATAGTTAATAATATCTAACGTTGAATCTATCCAATCCTAGATAATATCTAAATAATATTTATTTTTAACACCATTTAGTTTTCCTTAAAAAAACACCATTTAATTGGAGTAGGTAAATATATACATGACCAATTTAAAAATAAATTCATTATAAGTTGCTAACACGAATGCTCAATCTCACCATTGAATCGAATATATTGTAAATAAGAGGTTGAATGTATTGCACTACATCAATCGCACGGATTTCACGAAACATAAATTATCATCAATCACAACGAATTATAGATAACGTCGCCCACCATAATATACTACAATAATCATCTCTGATTTAGAGAACTTTGATGTCATCATAAATTTGAGATCACTAATACATAGTACATCAAATATCATTTGAAAAGATTTTCTAACAAATCTTATATAATATCTAATAAATATATTAATAAATCATAGAGTTTCTTAGATAATATCTTAATAATATTTATCCCTTATACCATCACCTTAAAAAAATATGAGTTCAATATTTCTCCCTTTCAATTATTGTAAATAATAATAAGTCGTTTTTCTAACAAAAAAAACAAAAACAAAAAGGTCCTTGGGAATTGTTTAAATAAAAATGACCCTATAATTTTTTTTTTTTTTGAGACAAAAATGACCCTATAATTTAGAAATATAAATTTGATTAATTCAAATGATGGCTTGTTATGCAAGTCTATGTTGATAGAAATCAACCGTCATTTAAATATGTATGGGGAAATTTATTTATATTCTTAAACCTTATGAGCTTCATTACTATTTTTTATTTTTTGGAGAAATATGAGCTTCATTATTTTATCATTGTTTAAAGGGTAAATATATATATTTGTTCCCGGGTAAATATATATATTTAAGCGTATGCATCAATTGTCTTGATCCAAATTCATTTTATCATATTTTTTCAAAAAAAAAAAAAAAAAACTTTTTATGATATATTTTTTCCCTTTCTATTTGGAAGGTAAATGTCCAACTCATCCAATTAAAAACAAGGGTATTGCATCTTACCGTATAAAATAAATTTGAAAGTCAAATATACAATTTCAAATGTTTGAATAGAATAGTAAATGTTATGATTAATATGCCCGGAGTAATGAAAATGATTTGATTCTAAAAAAAAAAAAAGTTATGATTAATAAAAAAAAAAAAAAAACGTTAAGTGTGTTTAAAATTAACATACATTGAACTAAAAAAATTAAAATATATTTTGATTAAAAAATAATAATAAAATAAAATATATTGAACTAGAAAATAAAAGTTTTATATATATATATATATATATTTATTTATTTATTTATTGTAACGGCCCAACCATAGCTAGCCAAATATTGTTGGCTTTGACTCACTCGCCTCACGGATTTGTTTCTCCCAATGGGAAAAACACGTCTCGAAGGTGTCCACACCCTTTATAAGAGTGCTTCGTTCCCCTTCCCAACCTATGTGGGATTTCCTTATGGGCCAAGCCCGCTTAACTGCGGAGTTCTGATGGGATCAGGTGCATTAGTGCTGGTATGATCGCACCCTCCATAGGGGAATCCCACATTGGTTGAAAAGGGAAACGAAACACTCCTTATAAAGGGTGTGGACACCTACTACTAGCAAGACGCATTTTTCCTATTGGGGAAGAAATAAATCCGTGAGACTAGTAGGTCAAAGAGGACAATATTTGACTAGTGACCGTTACAAAATATATATATATATATATATATATATATATTATTTGAATTTAATTACAATTGTTTGAATTAGTATGAGAGATTCATTAGGTGGATAGATAGTAATCTATTTCAATTCTAATTATTAAATGATAATGGACATGAATCAGTGTATGAAAGAGTATAAACAAAAAGCATGTAGACAAAACAAAACATAATTAATTTGAATGAGTCGACAATTGTTCAGGCTACTACATCATCTTCCTTTATAAATCCGTTCAAAACTCACACTCCTCAAAGCTTTCCCTCTCCTCTCCAACCTCTAGACTTCATTCCCAATGATGCTGTCTGAGCCCTCAAAGACCAATAACAAATTAATGCACATCAAAGAATTCTTCGGCTTATCCCACTCCTCTCCTAACTTCCCCACCCCGGCCCACTGTTCCCCGCCGACCTATGACCCTTCTAAATCGGCAGCCATGGAAGACGTCATCACAAACTCAGAGCCCATCATCACCAAATGGGACCCGGATTCCTCCCAGTTCAACAGAATCACCTTCCTCTTCCGCCATGGTCCAGACGAATCAGTGGAGTTTCTTAACTCCGTCAACGCCCTCCGGCGGGCAATGGATTTTTTCATATCTGAAAACTCCACCTCCACCGTTCTTGTTCTCGCTCAAAAACTCATGCAGGCTGCCATGCGACGACTGGAAAAAGAGTTTTACCAGATTTTGAGTCAGAATACCCAAAATCTCGACCCGGAATCTATTTCAAACAGATCCTCCGACCGAGAAACCGGTGAGGATTCCGTCGATAGAGTTCCGGCGGAGCTAAAATCGATTGCGGATTGCATGATCGATTCTGGGTATGGGAAAGAGTGCGTTAAAATCTACAAAGTAATCCGAAAATCGATCGTCGACGAAGCTCTGTACCGCCTTGGAACAGAGAAGTTCAAACTCTCAAGAATCCAGAGATGGAATTGGGATTCAATCGAGCACGCGATCAAGAACTGGATTAATTCGATCAAGATCGCCGTGAACACTCTGTTTCGCGGAGAGAAAATTTTCTGCGATTATGTTTTTTCAAGTTCGCAAAGAATCAGAGAGTCCTGTTTTTCAGAGATCACAAAAGACGGTGCAATCACTTTTTTCAAATTCCCAGAATTGGTCGCAAAAGGGAAGAAAGATTCCGACAAAATCTTTCTATTAATGGAGCTCTACGAGGCGAATTCAGACGTCTTGCCAGAAATCGAGATGATGTTCGATTCCATTTCAACATCCGCCATTAAAACGCAAGCTCAAACGTCGATGGAGAGACTCGCGGATTCAATCCGCGAAATTCTGAGCGAATTCGAGTCGTTAATTCAGAAAGATTCGTCGAAAAATCCGGCACCCGGCGGCGGAATCCACCCGTTAACCCGATCAACGATGAGCTACATCTCGTCGGTTGGAGAGTATAGTGGGACCCTTTCCGACATCCTCTCCTCCGGAAAATCCCCGATTCCGGCGTCATACATGGAAACCCAAGCCGCCGCCGACGGGATTTCATCGCCGGTGGCGGCGCAAATCGGGTGGCTAATTCTAGTCCTCCTCTGTAAGCTGGACACAAAAGCAGAGGCGTACAAGGACGTATCGCTGTCGTATCTGTTCTTAACGAACAACCTGAACTTCATCGTGAAGACGGTGGCGGCGACGGAGCTGAGGAGGGTGGTGGGCGGGGAGTGGGAGGCGAATCACCGGAGCAAGATGAAGGTGTACGCGGCGAACTACGAGGCGACGGCGTGGAAAAGGGTGATGGCGGCGGTGCCGGAAGTGGGGGCGGCGGGGGAGGAGGGGTTGAGGAAGTTTAATGCGGCGTTTGAGGAGGCTTACCGGAAACAGACGTCGTGGAGGGTGGAGGACGGGAAGCTGAGGGACGAGTTGAAGGTGTCGATTGCGAGGAAATTGTTGCCGGCGTATAAGGAGTTTTACGAGGGGTGTGTTCCGAAGGTGGGTGTAGAGAGAAGGGTTTTGAAATTTTCGCCTGAGGATTTGGAGAATTATTTGTCCGATTTGTTTCATGGGGTTTCGTCGTCTTCTCGGAGGAGTACTTCTACTTTGTCTTCCTTTGGGAGTGTGTAATGGGAAAATGTGAAAACAAAAATAACTTGAACAATAACTTGAACAAATGGTTTATAAAGTCTCAAATTTGAATTCCCATTACACAACAAAACAAAAGTATGTATGATATAATATGAAACTTAGTAATCAAAAAATTATTAGGTCAAGTATTTCATTTACTCATATATTGGAATCAACACTAGTTAAAATTTTCAAACTAATTTCAATATTGATGTATTATTTTATTTTATTTTGTCAACCGAGGCTAGTTAGATTTACATAAAGTGTTTCAAAAAATTATGATTCAAATATGTAGTTCAATTTTATATATATATGTTTATATTTGTGCTAGAATTTTACTTATAGAATACCAAAATTTAAAATAAAAGAAACTTGAAACAAAAATGTTATCATTGTTTCAACTAGTGGTTCGGGTTGAATTAAGTTAGGAATGTTTTATGGACCAATTCATATTTTAGAGTTAGTCAATCTTCCAATTCGTCTAACTCTATGCATTATAACTATCCAACCAACCAAACTTTATATTTCCTTGTTAGATTGGATTGAGTTGTTCGATTGTGTTAAACTCACATTTTATCTATAAAATAACCCTATTACTACCCCTTGACTATATAAACAAATAAATAAAAGTTGGATGATATTATACTTGAATCAAGATTAATTATCTTATTTATAGTTCATGTTATATATCAATATGGTAAGAACTTATCTTATTCAATTATTTTCTCTTTTCACACATACATATTTGTAAAACTCTAGTTTCAACAAAGTGATTCTAGGAGATATATGAGTATCTACATGATTTACGATTACAATAGCTAAATTCTCAATTTCTCTATTGTACTTTAAAAAAAAAAAAAAGGAAATTGGTATTGATAACAATTTTTAGACCAAAATGTTATAATCAAACAATTAAATTATTTTATTTATAGCATTTTTTTTAAAAAAATTCTTTAACTTATTCCATCATTTAGCGAGGTGATTGAGTCTACCTATTATTAAGTATTAACGAATGGATTGAAATTTATAAGTTGAAAATTGATTATAGTCTCTTTTTTTTTTTTTTTAATCATTAATAATTGTTTCAAAAAAAAAAAAAAAAAAAACTATGGTCTATATGGATCTTTGAGGTCCGGGCGGAAGTCCGGTACACATCCGCCATCTCCGCCGAATCTTTCCTTCCTGATCCAGAAGCTCACCGGAGGCACCGCCGTCGCCATCCGTCTGCCACATAACGAAAGTTAAAAGTCAGAAACACACCCGTCGCGATGGAAGAACCTCGATTTTCCATCGATCTTACGATAATATCTCATCCTCACCGTCTTTGCCCCCAACCACCAAGGGACCCACCCATCCTCTCTGCAAAACCCTAAAACTCCTACGTGCCACCATCTCCCCATGACGCATCAAATCCCACCGCCCTTTCAGATGGAAAACGGAACACAATCTGTTCTTCTTATCGACAATTGCCCTAACGGACAATCCAAATCAATATCCTTAAATCGATTCTTCAATGGAATCGCAATGAGGTTTTCCTTTTCCAATGGTGAGAATGCGGTTTATAACTTTATATTTATACTATGTTTTGAATTTCATATTTCAGTTGAAAATTGTTGCTGATTTAGTGATTCTTATTCATGAAATGTCTTAGTTTCTTCTTTTTCATTGTGATGTGATGTCTCATAAGAAGCAGAGTTAACTTTTGTTCACATTGATTAAGGTTGTAATTAATGGCTTTCCTCTTCGTTTCATGATTTCTTTCGGTTACCATATTGAATCTTCCACACCCATTATCCATGTTATTGCTTAGTGACTTTGTAAAACTCTAAATACTCATTTTCCACTTTTTCTCTATTTCTCTAGCCTTCCCTTCTAGAGCTTATAGAATGATTCATAATTTTGCTTATGCTCACCTTCACTATTGTCGATTTGCCATTGTAGAATTAATCATAATCTGTAAACACTTTAAGGGTTAGCTCTTATTTGACCATTGGACTAAACCACGATGATTAGAATGATTGGTAATTTGAAAATGCTTCGTTCTTAGTTAATTTATTCTCCATAAATAGTAAATAATTGTTCAAGAAATTTGTATGCCCTTAATTATTAGATATTGTGGACATCAATCTCAAAACCAATTGGTAATGACTAATGAGAGGAGTAGTCCACCATTCTTATACATTTTTGGGAGGTTTCCTCACTTTTTTATGTGGGATCCTCAACATTAATAACCACTAATGCAAATTCAAAATGTTTTTGCATTCTTTCACTCATATATCCAACTATTCAAAACTGTCACTCACATTGTAGCCGCCTTTTCGAATAAGTTCTCCCAGTATACATTGGTTATTCAGTTACCAACTACCCCAACTTGCCAAAAACAGAACAGAGAGAGAGAGAGAGAGAGAGAGTTTCCTAATGAAATAACACTATCTAGCATCCTCCTTTACAATGTAATAATTAAAATGAAATTTATTACTTGTGTGGTATAAGCTTTTGAAAACCAATGGCTAGTTTTTATAAGTGGTGCATAGTCTAGGCTTAATAATACGTTTTCTTGTTCAATCAGGAGTATGTACCATATAACTTAATGAGGTGGGTTGGTTGGTTACTATTGCTTTATAGTCTTTTATTGGCCCATCAAAATTAATGGCATCTTTTGAATCTACCGAACTGTATTTACAGGCTGGAATTCTCATCACTTTGTGAGTGAAGTAAATTACTTGGCTGGCTTAGTTGGTACAGAACTTGAATATATGTACACTCCATAGAATGACAAGAACCATCTGAAAGTTTATCTCTTCACTCTCACTCTGGCCATGGCGGTTTTCATGGTAATATGTTTACTGTCTTTTTTCTATATTTTCTTCTGCATTTGGAAGTTGATTCTGCAGAGGAGAGACAAATGCTGTTATCTGTTGGGGTATGAGTGCTATAAAGCTACTGAAGACAGAAAGATAGGCATGAAAACCTGTATTGATTTCATATCGTTGAACAAGAATCTGGGGCTTGAAGAATACCGCTACCTACTCAAAAGCATGGTCAATTCGGGATTAGGTGGAGAAACCTATTGCCCGAGAAACATAACTACAGCCAGAGAAGAAAACCCTTCTCTATCAGATGCTATTTTGGAGATGGATGACGTGTTTTCAAGCGCACTCGACAAACTCTTCGCGAAGACAGGAGTTTCTCCATCTGACATTGACATACTTGTTGTGAATGTGTCTTTGTTCTCTCCTGCGCCCTCGTTGACTGCTCGGATAATAAACCATTACAAGATGAAGGAAGACATCAAGGCCTTCAACCTCTCTGGGATGGGTTGCAGTTCAAGTATTGCAGCTATTGATCTTGTGAAACACTTGTTCAAGACAAACAAGAATGCTTATGCTGTTGTTGTTAGTACAGAATCCATAGGACCAAACTGGTATAGAGGAAAGGAACAGCCTATGATGCTCACAAACTGTTTGTACCGCTCAGGAGGCTGTTCGATGCTCTTCACAAACAAGGCAGCCTTGAAGCATTCTGCTTTGCTGAAACTTAAATGCATTCTTCGAACGCATATGGGATCAAGCAACGAAGCATATGGATGTTCCATTCAAGTGGAAGACGACCGTGGTCACCTAGGTTTTCGTCTCACCAAACACATAAAGGCTGTTGCAACTCAAGCTCTCACCATCAACCTTCAAACTCTACTGCCTAGTATTTTACCCTTGAGGGAAATACTTCGCTATGCCATCCTAACTCATCCTCTTTACAATGTCATCTTTGGCAACATCGAAGGGAAGAAAGTACGGTTGAATCTCAAGACTGGAGTCAACCACTTCGGGATACCGCCAACTGAAAGGGCAGTGATCGATGGGCTCGGAAAGAGCTTAGGTCTGAATGATTATGACTTAGAGCCTGCAAGAATGGCACTTCATAGATTTGGAAACACATCCACTGGTGGGCTTTGGTATGTTTTGGGCTACATGGAAGCCAAAAAAAGGCTCAAAAAGGGTGACAGACTTCTGATGATAAGCTTTGGAGCAGGCTATGAATGCAACAGCTGTGTGTGGGAGGTTATGAGCAACATGGAAGATGGAAATGTATGGAGAGACTGCATCCACAGCTACCCAGGAAAACACACTGTGAATCCACTTGCAGAGAAATTCAGTTGGCTCAACGACGAGCGTCTATCGTTCGTTAAGTTTGACGACGTAAAACACTATATACAGCAACTAGCTCTTTGAAGAAAGGTCTGTTTTTTACTTTGTTATCTCTTTTTCTGGTTTTAAGGTATTGTAAGTTCATTACTCGTTTTGCTTGTAAAAGCTTTGGTTGTTTTTGTTGCTTCTTTGTTTTCTTTGGTGATGAAAAAATTCTTGAAATGGCGTTCACTAGGCCTTTTTCCTTTAGCTCCCAACTTCTTTACTTGCTTAAACTTTTCAACTGAGTCAATGACTGTCGGTGAACTTCTTCCATCATGTTTAAGTGATGTCATTTTGAGAAACCTTGCTTACACAATAATAAAATTCAATTCTATTTGCATCAATCTGATCATCTATGTAAAAAAATGTCGATTTAGTTACTAATATGTGAATTTTCGGTATAAATATTATGTCAAAGTCAATGAATTCATTGATTGAATAATCTGTTAGTCTTCAGTAATTGTTGATAATTAAATTTGTAAAGAACCAAGACTATTGTTGTTTGTTCTTTTTAGTTATTATGGTAATGAATTATGGTGTTGTAACTTTCCTACCCACAAAATGCATTGAGTGCATTAAATATTGTAGTTGGTGAATAATGTATTCTATGCCATAATGGCATAATGTCTCGAATTATTGAGCCCCAAAACGGTCGAACATCCCGTGCAAAGAAAATTGTAACATGGGAAATAGGTAATTTATTTTATACAAATTTTTTTGATATCATAAGATGTAGGATCACAGTGTATATCAGAGTTATAAATATATTTACAATTTCTAAAAAAAAAAACTACATCTACTATTGCAACCAATCAAAACGAATACTCATTTTTAATTTCCTAAAATAACTTTTTATCTCAGAATCATTTATTTCTGCAACATTTTTACAGAATTCACACAAATTTATATACAAACAACCTGTTACAGTAACGTTAATTTTTAATCATACAAAATAACTTATCAAACAGCTATCCATCCACACACTTTTGGAAGGTTCAAAAATCTCCACTGTGCTTTAAATAAATAAAATCAATAATATAAGGAAAGAGCCATTATTAGCTACACTGGTTTTACTCCACTACTTTTGTACGTCACAATTTATTTATGGACAAAAGGCCAAATATTTTTGTGCAGTCTTATCTTGTTTAGGACAAATGAAACGAAGGAAAGAGGATGAATACAAACTACAGAGATTTTGATTTTGTTACTTAGGGTGTTTGGGCCGCCAAGAATATAAATGAAAATGGGAATGAGAATGACCATTAGAAATTATTCTTCTCATAATCACGTTTTTTTAAAATCATTTTTTTCATTATTTCTCTAACTACTTTTTATTCTCTCTTCAACAACTTTTTATACATCACATCACTATTTTTTATTTTTTACTCACATCATATTCATTATTTTATTTTTTTCATAATCATTACATTTATCTCAAATACAAATAATCATTCTCTCCATAATCATTCCCTTCTTATTCTCCTCCTCATTACCATTTCTCTTGCCCCAAACATACTCTTAAAGCTAATGGCCTATTTAGAATAACACTTTTTTAATATATTTTTTTCAAAAACACATGTTACTATTTTTTTTTTTTTTTTGAAATATATCTTACATTGACTGAAAAGTACTGTAAATACAATTTTGATAAGTGATTCTAAATTACAAGTATGAATGACAGATTTTTAAAAGTATACATTTGAAATTTTTTTTTTTTTTTTTTTTGAACAAATTTGAAATTTTTTTTTCTGCCAACAACTTGAAGTACTTTTTGTACAATCTATTTCTCAAGTTTCATTTCAAGAAAAGATTATAGAAAATTAGATTTTGTTTAAAGAGTCTTTTTTTCAATGAATTGTTCCATAGGTCTTATAGAAAGCAACAAAACATACTAAAGTCTTATTTATTTATTTTGAAACAACATTCTTATCACTATTTTCTTTGCAATGAGATCAAATAGAAAGCAAAAAGTGAGAAGAAGAAAAAATAAAAATGAGAGTTACTATTTTTCTCTTTAAGAAATGATACAGCAATGCATTGACAATTTACTTATATTTCTGAAAATATTGCAGTCTGTAAAATGATACATAATTATAAGGAAATAGAAATCACAATTTAAAGACTCAAATTATATGAAAAATACGACGTGTTGGGTTGAGGATAGATGTTGAAGCTTATTCTTAAACACTTACACCAACTTTTCATCCCAACGCATTTACGCTTGGACCTTCTTTTATTTTCTTTCTGATGCAAAACAATAAATCCTCATTAAGGAAACCAACTAATATATATATATATATTATTTATTTTTGAAGAAGGCTAACTTTGGAAGGTAATTAAAAATTATTGGTTCATGTAACTTCAATATTTTTTACCTAACGAACAAAGAGTAATGTATACCATGAACCAAGTCAAGTGTTTTGATCTCCACCCTAAGGGGTGTTTGTTTGACATATTTAGGTAGGATTTAAATTAAAGAGTTATATTGAGTAGTTAAAATTTGAAAGTAGTGCCAAAAACTCGTTTGAATATAGTTTTTGTATAGAAGAGTTAGAGTTAAAATCTTGTTTGGATGTAGATTTAAAATGAGTAGTTATTTTTAGTAGTTAAAAAAGAAATGATTAAAAATAAATTATTTTAATTGATTTGAAATGAATGATTAAAAATGAGTGATTAGAAATAATTGAATAATTATAAATAAATGATTAAAAATAAATAGATAAAAATGAGAGTTATTTTTAAAAGTAAAAATAAAAAGAAGTTAGTAAAAACTCGTTTGAATATAAATTTTCGAAGAAGAGTTAATAAATCCTAAAACTAAATCCTAGTTAAATATGTCAAACAAACAGCCCCTAAATTGTTCTTGAACTTAAAAAAAATTATTTTTTTTCTCATTTCTTCTTGTCACCATTTTGGAAGGAAACTTCTCTTAGCAAGACTAATATTTAATAACCATTTCGTCTTTAAAATTTATGTTCATAACCACTATTACTTTATTTTATTATTTCTTTTTTATATATTATTTCAAAAATCAGATTCCAAGTCTTTAAAATTTAGGTTTGATCAAGAATCAAGATTGCCCGAGTAACAGATACAACCCAGCTTATCAGGTCAGTCCCTGACCCAACCTGCAAATACATCCACAACTTCAACACAACTAAAATATTTTTTAATTTTTATGATCAAGCAAGAGACTCCATATGATTACTTGCAAGAGTCAAGAATTTGGACCATTCTGATCAATCTTCATCATCTTCTAATCCAAGGTATTGGGACAGCACTTCAGATTTAATTAATTTGATCTCACTTGATTATGCTCATCCAAATTTAAGTTCTGTTAAGAAGAGCATTCAATTGTACTGCAGATTTACAGTTTGATCCATCAAAATCTCAAATACAGATAAAAACCTCCAACATACACAGCTCAGGTGTGTTTAAGATCAGCCAAAAAAGTTTAACCTGCCAACTATCATGGAGTGGCTTAATTGGTCAAAGAGGGTCTAAGGTGTTTAAGGTGATGAATTCAATCCATGATGGTCACCTACCTAAAAATTAATTTCCTACGAGTTTCACTGACACCCAAATGTTGTTAGGTCAAGCAGTATGTCCCGTGACATTGGCCGAGGTGTGCACAAGCTGTACCGACAGTCAAAGATATCAACAAAAAAAAAAAAGTTTAAGCTGCCTAGAGTCATTAACCAAAACCATTTCATTCTAAGTTGAGAAACGCTAAAGTATTACATGGAAAAGGAAAGACTTGAAAGTTCACAGATCTGATAAAACAAGATTGAAAATAGACACCAAGTCTGAATAATAACGATATAGATAAATCAAAAGGTCAAAATGAGTAGAGATGCATGATACCAAGGATTGATCAATCAATTGGATACCAAAGCCTACACCTTGATAGCATATTTCCTCAACGGGTAGTACATCTCTTTCTTCTTCTCTCGCTCAGTCTTCAAAGAGGCCTGTAAAACACAGTACAAAAATGTCAAATTAGAAAAAGGAGAAAAGGCCAGGTTACACAGATTAAGTTTAATTTAATCCAACAAATTCAGGATTCTGATCACTCCAAATATTCATTGCCAAGAGGATACTCTAAGTTCTATAACTACACTATGTAATAAAACTGGGGGTTTTGTTGATAGGCTCTAAGGCTTCAAATCCTAGGGACACCATTCTAATTTTTATTAGGATTCGAAACAATTTCAAAGATATATGAAATTGCAAAAAGGGCTATAACCCCTGGTAGGTGATTACAATAGCCCACTCCAGTTTGATAGGAGGGTGGCATAGTTATAATGATGAAATGATAGCATTCAGAGCACCATTTTGTTCAATATTATTCTTTTCTAACAAAAAGAGAAATCTCACTTCAGTTATGATTACAAAGAAAAGCTAAACAAAATTGGCAATGAGGTAAATAAAATGTTCACATGCTACACATACGAAACTTCAATGGACTACATCATTAATACTAAATCCAGACCACATAACAGAACCATTAAATATCGAAAACGAATTCAAATAATCACCAGAATTGAGCAACAAGAACCACATATACAGCAGAAATTCAAGCACAGAGATAAATGCAACAATGGCGGAAGGAAAATATGAGTGAAAATGTAATTTCAAATGAAGAAAGCAAATACTTGGTGTTTGGTGAGCCTTCTACGAATGGCCCTGGTCTTCTTGGGACGCAAATCAAGAGGCAAAAGCTTCTTCTTCTTGTAAGCTTCCCTAAGAGCAGCCTTCTGCTTCTGAGAAATCACTGTCAACACCTGGGCAATTGACAATCTCACCACCTTACTGCAATCAAGAACCGCCCAAATAAAACCCATAAACATTCCAACAAAAAACACAAACGCAATACAGAAAAACAATCAAAATACACACAAATCACAAAAGAAAAATCAATACAAAGATAGAACAACTTACATTTTGGAAAGCTTGTTGGGAGCACCGCCTGTGACCTTAGCAACACGGAGAAGAGAAAGCTCCGCCTTAAGGTCTTTAAGCTGGGTCAACAGATCCGCTTTCGACTTCTGTCTAAGCTCGTGAACCTTAATTCTCGCTGCGCTCAATCAAAGAACAATTAGAAAGAAATTAAATAATGCAGAGAGAAGGGTACAAATGAATCCAAATCGATGAATGTTCATCGGCAGCAAAGAAATTGAGTAGAAAAAGGTTCAATTAACAGAAACTTGTAACATTTTACCCATTAGAATCCGGTAAGTATAGACCGGCGGCTATGTGCGTGGGGATTTGGCGGTGGTCCGCAACTTGAAAAACCCTAGGTTGAAGAAGATCAATTTATTTAAGGCGCCTATGATTTCCTTTCTTTTTGTTGTGTGGCCTTTGACCGATTGGCCCACTTCAGGGCATTTGATATGGGCTGGCTTTTATGGATTGGCCCATAATTCATCTGATATTTAAGTTATACTCGAGCATAACCTAAATAATAATGTCCATACATGTGATCAATTATGGGTCAAATTCTATATTTTTTTTTATTTTAATTTTTTGTTTAAAATAAAATAAAATGTGGCCACATGTGTGGGTATTGAGCATGACCTAAATATTTCAATTAAAAAAAATATTTCTCTACACATGTGTAGAGGGACTCTACTCATGTACTTTACCATTTGGTGCCACATAAATTATTTTTTATTTTTTCTTTTTTATAATTAAGTTTTATTTATAAATCATTTAATAGTGTATATGCGTAGAGTTTCTCTACACATTCATGTGCAAAAGAGTATTTCTCTATACATTAATTTGACAAAAAAAAAAAAAAATTAATGATGAGTATTTTGAAAAAAAATTAATGATGAGTATTTTGTTCATCCAACATACAAATAATCATCAACATTCTTGAATGTCTCATCTACATCTGCATTAGACTCAATCGTTTATCGATGAATATCATTCAACATTTCTCTTATCTTTCTTGTTATCATTTCGATCACTATACTTGCTAATATTTATCACATTCTTGACCACCAGTGTAACATGCAACATTGCTCTGATCTAAGGATATTCACAAGTTATCCATGAAACACCCAATGAGTGTAGGATGTTAACAAGGGCGTGAAAAGTTGATGTGCAACTCCATTTATGGGTTGATGAAGCACATTCATATATTTTTTACGCGAGCACCTAGTTTTCCCATATCAGTTCACATAAGATTTTGTTATACTTAAAATTTATTTGACTCCGTTGGTATATTCTCAAGACAATTTAACTCGTTCTTTATCAAATCTTTATTCATGTTTTGTTCACCATTATCTTTAAAATCCTACATGATTGAAACAAATAATTAGTGAGTATCTATGAATTTAGATTGACTTGATTATCGTACATTATTTAATTAAAGTGAATCCTTAGAATTTCGCTAGTTAACCATAAGGACTAACTAATTCTAAATTAATTAACTAAAAGCTAATTCTAAACTAATTAAATCTAGCCTTCAATCTAACATTCTATCTTATAACTAAATCTTAACTAATTCTAATATATAAAATCTAACTCTAATTAGTTTTAATTTAACACTAAATCCTAACTTAATTTACATTCAATCTAACCTAAAATCAAATTCATTTAATTCAACACTAACCTGTATCAAAACTAAACCTAACCTTATTCTAACTAAGTTAAACTTAATATAATCCTAAACTAAATTAATTGAAACTAACTTGATTACAAACTAACTTTAAAAAAAAAAAAAATCTAACTTGATTTATAATCTACCTCTATCCCCAACATTAAAATTAAAAAAAAAAAAAAAAAAAAAACAATGATAATAACTTAACCCTAAAACTTAACATATTCTAATTAAATACTTTGTCAATAATTCCAAATTCATAATTTAACCTTAAAACATTATATAATTGTAATTAAAAACGTTTTTAAAAGAAAAAAAAAATGTTAACCTTAAATAGGAAAACGACGGTAGTTTGGCAAGGAGGCCAAGTGGTAGCAGCGACCGGAGGTACTCCACGAACGGCAACGGCTGGAGGCAAGTCTACGTGCGACGATTAATGGATTCGAATTGATTTATTGGTTACTAAATCGTATAAAATGTTTATTGTATTTGATTGTCTTAATATTGATCAATAACTTCAAGGAAAAAATAACTTTTAAATGTGAGTAAATAATTTTAAATGATATTATCTAAAAAAAAGAAAAAAGTAATATGGTATAAAATATATATGTTGAAGGTAACAAAACTAAAGGGTTAGTTCAACCATTGCACATTGATAAAAATAATTAAGAGAATCAATAATGTATATTCTCATGGTAGATAATAATCTAATCTCTTGTCCCAAGCTGCCCCATGAAAGCCATCACAAAAGGTTAGAATCTACATATCAACTCTAAAAAAAGAAACAAAAACCAAATAATTTCAATCCACACACAAATAAATAACGACCCATCTTAAGGACCTACCTTCACGATCTTAAAATAGAAGGAAACAAAAGTTGGCAACATGGTCTATCGCAACAAATAGACAAAACTTGAGACCTATCTTAAAAGTTAAAATAACATTTTCATGTTCAACTTTCAAAAATTCAATTATAATATATAACTTTTTAGATTTATTTTGTTTTAGTATCTTTCAAAAGTTTAATTTTGATCCATAAAATTTTGAACTTTCAAAAAAATTTAAAATTGATCTTTGGAAAAAAAAAAGTTTGTTTATTTTTCTTTAAAAAAAATTATCATTTTTTTCTATTAACTATGTTCCCATTTTTTCTTCAATTATATTAAAATTATTAAATTATTGAACCAATTTTAATTAATATTAATTTTTAATTTACTATAGGACAAATTTTAAGTTTTTTTTTTTATTGTAAATAGAAAAATTAAAATGGAACAAACTTTAAAGTTTAGGGACTTGAACTTGGAGATCGAGGGACTCGAATTTATAAGCTCTTAGTGACTAGGTCGTACATATTACCAGTAAAACTCTATTATTGTTGGTACCTCATTCCTCCTCTATTCCAAATTTTCAAGACTTCATGTCACCCTATCTTTCTTTTTTTTTTTTTTTGAGAATTTATGTCACCTATCTACTCTTTAAGAAGCGACATATTGTAGGAAAGTGATCTAACTTAAGTTAGAAAGATAGCATTTAAATTATTTTTCAATCGATTTTAATTATGCTGTAATATAGTCATTGTTTCTAGAATTTTAATAGACCGCTTTTCTTAATTGCATTGTTGCTGGCCCAAAAATATACTTCCATCACAGTCGGAAGGAGAATGTTTTTGCTATACAAACTTGAATTTTATGATAAAAATATTATGTACAAACAAATAGTACAGACGAAAATTTGGGTGGAGCCCACGCTAAATCTAAATCACATTCTACTACTTTAATGATCACAAATTTTTTTTCTTTTTTTAAATATTATTATTTATTTATAAGAGATTTTTTTTTATGGTCATTAAATGAGTGACATGTGATTTGAGTGCAGTCTCGGCTCCACCCAAATCTTTCTCAATAACATATATCTTTATTACATATAGTTAATATATATATATATATATATAATCCATTTCTACTTTCAAATCCTTATTTAAAAATTTCAATGAAGTTTTTTTAGAAAAAAAAAATCAATTATAACTAGAGGAGTTCGAATTCATAACGTCTTGGCTTCATTCATGATCGATGTTATCGAAGCACTATTTCTTTTGCTCTACAAAAAAAAAATTAATATTTAAACAAAGAAGAATGTGAAGTTACAATATTTAAAAGGTTATTCTAGTGAAACGATAGTAGAAATATAAAGTATGAATTGAATGGACGAGAACAAAACTTTCTATGAAGGCAAATTCCAAATAGGCAGATATAAATAAATATTTATTATACATAAAAAATAATAATAAAAAAAAAAAAAAAAAAAAAAAGAAAAAGAAAACAACTCCATGTGGTTGAGCCGCGAGGGGACAAAAATTAGCCCCGGGTCGAGTGATCTTGATCCAGCCCACCCTAGGTCTTCTTTTAACCTCTCAAATATATATACTTTTTTTAAGTATAGTTTTTATTTAATTCGTATAATTTAAAAATAAATATTTTAATTTTAATATTTTAATAACACTCAATTTTTTTTAGAGTATTGAATTTATTAATTTAAAAAAAAAAATTTAATTCACGTTAAAAGTTAAAATAAATATCTTTTAAATTTTTTTAATCTAACCATCATTTTGGTTAAATTAGTCTTAACATCATATTTGGATGTATAGATAAATTTAGAAGTGAAGAATTTTATAAGTTTTCTGGTTTTAGATGATTTTGGTTATTAAAACTTGAAATTGTTGAATTTTGGATAGTTTGGTTTAAGGTGATGTTTGTTATGTTATTGTAGGTGAACCAAG
>JBBMKA010000003.1:7460946-7478808 GCA_037833695.1 Sechiopsis laciniata
AAAAGAACAATTAAAATATTTAATAGAATAGTAACCATTTAAATAACAAATACATTAAAGATTATTAAACTAAAAGAAGTTGTATTACACAAGTTTAGTTTTTGAACATTATATATAATTTTAATAAGTCATTGAATATTTTAAAAAGTATTTAACAAATGGTTGAGCTTTAATTTTGTATTCAATTACTAAACTTTTAATTTTGTCTTTAATAGTTTTAATAGGACATAGGTTTATTATTTTTAGATTAATGAAGTTGTCAAGTATAAAATTGATTATTGTATCTAATAAGATCTTAGTTTTTTTTCATCCAATAAATTATGTTAGATAGTGTATTTTTTTTGTGAAAAGATGTCCTTGAAGGTTAAGGATAGTTTCTAAAAGAGTTTGATTTTATAAAATGGCAAAAAGAAGTGACATTATGTATCATATTACGAACATTTGATTATAAATTCGAGTCTCAAAAATATTGTTGAGTTAAAAAAAATTATAAAATGCAAAATGAAACTTTTGAGTATATAAGAATTTAATAAAGATCTCTCTATGTGAATAGACGAAACTCTTAGATGTGGATTATTTTTTTAAAGGATTTGTAAATAATATTTTGTTTGAATGTGAATTTTGATAGATAGATCATACAAATAAGTGATTTTAAAATGGAAAATTATATTATAGTGGTTATTTTAAATGATTATTTTGACTAGTCGCAAAACTCAATTTAAATATAATTTTTTAAAAAAGAATTGAATTAAATACTAAAAACACATACATTTTCCAGTGTCTTTTCTTTTTTGTAAATAAAATTTGTTAAAAGAAAAAAAAAAATTTATGTAATATCAAATAGGGCCCCAATATTTATTTTATTTTATTTTTAGTTTAACAAAGAATGAAAAATTGAAATTATGACATTTTAATTCATAATTATATATTGTGGCAGAACTATTGCTTTTCTTGACTAAGTGTCACATATATCTTCAGATTCCTTACCCATTATATTCAGGATAGTTTTTCTCAAATAAGCATACATAATATGATGGGACAAAAAAAAAAAAAAACAAAAAATAATGAATTTTGAAAAAACAAAAACAAAAACAAACAAACAAACATAATGTTGAATTAGACAATTGAAAGAATCACCAACCCTTCTTGTTTCCCCCTCTATAAATCCCATTACAACTCACACCTCACTGCCATAGCCATTTCTCCAAGCTTTCTCTCTCTTCTTTCTCTCTCTAAACTCCATAATTTATTTCCATTTCAATTCCAATGATTCTCTCAGAGCCACCAAAGATCAACAACAAATTCATGACCTTCAAAGAATTCTTCACCTTCTCCCACACATCTTCCTCCAATTCCCTCAATTCCGGCCGCCGAGCACCGCCGCCGGTGAGATATGACGCCACCGAATCCGCCGCCATGGAAGAGGTAATCACAAACTCAGAACCCATCATCACCAAATGGGACCCGGACTCGTCGGAGTTCAATCGCATCACCTTCCTCTTCCGCCACGGCCGAAATGAATCTGGCAAGTTTTTGAACTCCGTCGACGAACTCCGGCGAGCAATGGACTTTTTCATATTGGAAAATTCCACCTCCGCCGTCCTCGTTCTCGCTCAGAAACTGATGCAAATCGCCATGAGACGACTCGAGAAGGAATTTTACCAGATTTTGAGTGAGAATCGCTGGAATCTCGACCCGGAATCCATCTCCGGCAGATCATCCGACAATTCCACCGCCAACGAGGATACCACCGGCGAATTCGATAGAGTCTCGGCGGAGTTGAAATCGATTGCTGATTGCATGATCGATTCTGGGTATGGAAAAGAATGTGTTAAAATTTACAAAGTAATCCGAAAATCAATCGTCGATGAAACTCTGTTTCGTCTCGGAACAGAGAAGTTCAAAATCTCGAGAATACAGAGATGGAATTGGGATTCAATCGATAGTATTATAAAGAATTGGATGAACACAATAAAAATCGCTGTGAATACTCTGTTTCGTGGTGAGAAATTTCTCTGCGATCAAGTTTTTTCAAAATCGCCGAAAATCAGAGAATCCTGTTTTTCCGATATCACAAAAGACGCCGCAATAAGTTTATTCAAATTCCCAGAATTAGTCGCAAAAGGGAAAAAAGATTCAAACAAAATCTTTCTCTTAATGGATCTTTACGAAGCAAATTCCGACGTGTTACCGGAAATCGAAGCCATATTCGACACTGTTTCGACAACCGCCGTGAAATCCCAAGCCGACATGTCGATGTCAAAGCTAGCCGATTCAATCCGCGACACTCTGTTTGAATTCGAGACGACAATTCAGAAAGATTCGTCGAAAACTCCGGCACCCGGCGGCGGAATCCACCCATTAACCCGATCGGCGATGACCTACATTTCATCGTTGGCAGATTACACCACGACCCTTTCCGAAATTCTCTCCGCCGGAAAAACCCAAATCCCGGCGTCGTATTTGGAAACAACCGCCGTCGCCGACGGTCTCCCGTCGGCCCCGGCGGCAGCGGCGCAATTCGGGTGGCTAATTTTAGTCCTCCTCTGTAAACTAGACACAAAAGCAGAGCTCTACAAGGACGTATCGCTCTCGTACCTCTTCTTAGCAAACAATTTGAATTACATCGTGAGAACGGCGGCGGCGACGAGTCTGAGAACGGCGATGGGCGGCGAGTGGGCGGCGAATCACCGAAGCAAGGTGAAGGTGTACGCGGCGAACTACGAGGCGGCGGGGTGGGGCAGAGTGATGGCGGCGCTCCGGGAAAACGGATCGCCGGAGACGGCGGCGGAGGAAGGGTTTAGGAAGTTTAATGCGGCGTTTGAAGAGGCTTACCGGAAAATGACGTCATGGAGGGTGGAGGAAGGGAAGCTTAGAGATGAACTGAAAATGTCGATTGCGAAGAAATTGATGGCGTTGTATAAGGAGTTTTACGAGGGGTGTGTTGAGAAATTGGTGGGTGTGGAGAGAGGGACAGTTGTGAGGTTTACGCCTGATGATTTGGGGAATTATTTGTCGGATTTGTTTCATGGGGTTTCTTCTTCTGGGAGTAGTAATTCTTCTTTGTCTTCTTTTGGGAGTTTGTAATCAGAATTTAGTGACGTGGCAGAGCTTACGTGGAGGGGTTTTCATTGAAAGTGTATAAATTTTGAATAACATTTGAAGGTGGATAATTCACCTGTCAAAAAAAATAAAAAAAGGTGGATAAAAGACTAGACAATTTAACTAGTTGAGGAATAAACTTCTTTGAGTTTATTTTTTTTTCCACATTACATAATTAGACATATAAAATTATTTTAATTAATTCAACCCAATTTGACAAGTTGAGTAATCAACCTCCTCGCTCCCCTAATGCCTAAAGCACTATTGGTAAGATTCTCAGACGAGGCATCAAGATACATACATCGAAAGAGCGGTGACACAAATAAAAGGCGCGAATCTTCTTTTAAATATGTTTTCAAGTTTCCTAAAGGTATTATTGAATACAATCACTCACACAACTTAAAAATATATAAGTTGAGAGTTATTCTACTATACAAAATTGCTCAAAAAACTGGATTTGTTCAATAAGTCATTTTATACATGAGATTAATGTACACCATGTTGATTAATGTACACACCATGTTTCACTATTAAACAAGAACTTAAACACATCCAAAATAGGTACTTTTACCAATTGATTTAGTTCAAGGACATAAATAATGTAAGTTTAAAATTTTCATTTACGGGTATATTTACTTTAGACTATCATTCCACCATACATTCAGATGTTTACTTCTAATAAAACTTAAAATTGATACTATTAACTAAATACCTACTCTCAATAAATATTAAATTATATTAGCATAGGGTTAATCTTGTGTGCAATAGTTTGTTGAAAGGAAACCAAAATGATATTAAAATAAGTGCAATGGATTTATACAACTTCCCCTGATTCCTAATGCAGTAAAGCATATCAAACAAGAATGAGGCTATAAAGATTTAAGACGAAATGATGTAACCATAGAGTTCATATCTATCATTGAAAATATTTGAACCTTGCTTCACACTTTCATTATGATCGTCCAAATTTAGACTCAGTTAAAAAGAAACAGTCAATAATTATGGTTCAGATTTCCGAGTTTATTTTGTGTATTTAAGAAACTATTACAAATGAACTAATGTAATCACTCAAAATAATCACTCATTACTAATCATTCAAAATAATTATTCACTTTTAATCATTTATTTTTAAATAAACTCATTTCTAACCATATTCAAACTAGTCATGGTAGGGAACTCCTCAACAAAGACCATAATCCAAATGAGCTATTAATTACAACCTATTTACAAATAACAACATCAATACGAATTATTACTAAAACTCAAATTTCGAAGCACTCAAAATAACTACACATTCAAACACCTTCTAATAGAACTAGTCTTGAAAACCAAAAGGTAGTGAATAAAATTTATGATAGTCACCTAATTACTTTTCATCATATTTTTTCTTACAGTCAAAATATTGTGATGTCAAATAATGATAATTAAGGACAGCGGGCCCAAACACTCTCGGATATATAAATAAACAAATAAAATACAGATAGCACAAACAGAACACAGATGTGTTTTCAGATTAGATCACATTCATTTTGCCAAAAAAACATTGTTTTACCTTTAGTCATTAACCAAAGCCATTTCATTATAACTTTGATTACATGGAAAAGAAGACTTGCAAGAAGAAGTTCATGGATCTGACAAAATAGTCTCTCAACTCTGAACAATAACGTTAAAGATAAATCAAAAGATAAAATAGGTAAAAGATGCAAGATGATACCAAGGATGACCATTCAAATTCGCTCTACGCCTACACCTTAATGGCATACTTCCTCAACGGGTAGTACATCTCTTTCTTCTTCTCTCGTTCAGTCTTTAGAGATGCCTGTCAAACACATAGCATGAATGTCAAACACTACTTACTGTATATAATAAAACAAATTCAGGACTCGAGGCATGGAAAATGGCTACAAGGCTTAAAATTCTAACATTATTCTGTTTAAAAAACAGCACCATTTTGTCCAAAGTTGATCTTTTCTTTAAAATCTACGGCTAAATAATCTTATACCGACTAAAACAAAGAGAAGTTAATTAAATTGACAATGTGGGGGTGTCAAGGGACGACAAACCCAATCTCCACATTGGTATATGATATTGTCCATTTCGGAGTATACACCCTCGTGACTTAATTTTTTGTTTCATCCATTTATCCTTTCTTAACCAAAGTAAGATTACACTTTGTTTGTATTCCCAACATGGGGAATCGTTTTTATATTAGTGAGTGTCTCGGACCCTAGTACATTTGCTTGCCAAGATTACTCAAGAAATTTTAACTCTTAGGTAGGTGGCCACCATGGATGTTCTTCAATTGAACATATAACCTCGGCATTTCATTGTTTAGAAGGCCCTTAATTTGGCAACTAGCACGCAAGGTTTTAATGGAAATGATATGCTAACAATAAAATGATCAAAAAAGAATCCTTAACCATTCAATACAGAGAGCAAATTCATGGTGCACCAAGAACGAAATAGGCAAATATTCAGCAGAAACTCAACACAGATATAAATACAATGGCTACAAGAAAATTTAATATGAAAATGTAATTTCAAATGAAGAAAATCCATACTTGGTGCTTGGTGAGCCTTCTACGAATAGCCCTAGTCTTTTTAGGGCGCAAATCAAGAGGCAAAAGCTTCTTCTTCTTGTAAGCCTCTCTAAGAGCAGCCTTCTGTTTCTGAGAAATCACTGTCAACACCTGAGCAATTGACAACCTCACTACCTTACTGCAATCAAGAACCACCAAAACAAACCCCATAAACATCACAACAACAAAAAACCCAAATACAATATGAAAAATCAATCAACACAAAAAAATTAAATCAATAGAAAGACAGAACAAAGTACATTTTGGAGAGCTTGTTGGGAGCACCGCCAGTGACCTTAGCGACGCGGAGAAGAGAAAGCTCCGCCTTAAGGTCCTTAAGTTGGGTCAAAAGATCCGCCTTCGACTTCTGTCTAAGCTCATGAACCTTAATTCTCGCTGTACGAAATAAAAAAATCCATAGATAAGTTTTAAAAAACGCAGAGAAAAGGGGAAAATGAATCTGAATCGATGAATGTTCATCGGTAACAAAGAAATTATGAAGAAAAAGGTTTTCTATAAAAGCAAAATTCGTAAGATTTTACCCATCAGAATCTGGTAAACAGAGACCGGCGTTTGTGTTTGTGATGAGCTCTGCAACGTGCAAAACCCTAGGGCTAAGAAACTGAACAAGATCAACCTTATTTGAAACGCCCTAATTCCTTCTGGGCTGCTACTCGGCTGAATTGGGCTTCTACCGATTGGCCCACTTGAGAGCATTTGATGTAGGTTGGGCTTTATTGTTTGGCCCACTAGGAGATTTTGCTTTTGTTAAAAAATGTAAAATGTTGTGAGAAATTCAATCTTCATCATATCTTCTACTTTATATCAGTTTTTTTTTTTTTTTTTTAAGTTGAGGAGAGGTACTCCAAATCCCATATAGAGATATTATTGTTCACGAATAAGATTAAAGTCAAATATCGATTTTCAAAATTGAATATGTGATTATAGAGTTGAATTGAATTACAATCCATCAACCAAGTCAACCTGTCACCAACTCTTTCTTTGCTATTTTATATTAGTTGATTCAAGTCCACTAATTTTTTACGAAGTATATGTTAGTATAATATGTGTGTTTTTTGGTCTAGTTCCATCCACGAGGCACAAAGCAATGGACATTTTTGTAATGTATGCATTTTTTTCTTTTGTTATTATTTAATATATCACTATTTAAACCATCGATTATAATATTGTTTTTTTTTTACTTTTATAAGATATATCGATATTAACCACTTTGTCTATATTGTAAAGGTTGAAAGCCTTCAACGTTTTTATAAGATATATAGACTACTCTCTTCACAGTCAATTGATTTTGACGTAAAACCTGATACCATCTAATATGATATTTGAATTTAAGTGGGTATTTGGTCCCTAAATTTTAATTCGACTCATGCACTTAAACCTAATTTCATAATTCATACCCAACCCAAATGCTTGAAACTTAAACGGGTATTTGATCCCAAAAATTCGTATTAAATCCAAGTAAGCCTAATCGAGTATTTTGATTCACAAATTCTAATCTAATCCACAATGATATTCTCAATATGACATATTGAGTGGTATTGGAGATACTCACCTAGATGCGAAGTCTCGAGCATATCTTTATAAGATTAAATATATATCCTACTCCTCTCATTATCCTCTCATCCAAAACAAGCTATCCAACTTGTTCTGCTTTATCTTCTAGCTTTCATTCTTCCATCGAGTCTTTAGTAATTATACCTACCCACGAGTAGTTATAGAAAATTAGGAATAAATGGATACAAAAATATTTTACATAAATCTTCTCAAAACTTGTTTCATTATTTTTATTTTGAAACTAAACAGTTTATCGGTAAAAATAAAAAAATTTAAAAAGTAGGTAAAAAATATGAAATGGTTATTAAATACAAATACAAATAATACCATGTATGATTTGATAATCAAGAGATTATATGTTTAAATTTTTTAAATGTTGTCGAATACTAAAACATAATTATCTTTTGAATACAACAATATTTGGGGTGGACATTTGAAACCGAGAATTTCTGAGTTATAGAGTCCTATGCTCTTTCAGCAAAAAAATAAAAATTAATCTAACCTAACTTAAATGTCTAGTTTATAAGCTATATTTACAAAAATAATAAATAAATAGATATAATAGTGATAAAAAAATAAATAGATATAATATGCAAAGAACAATGAGATAAGATCTTCTAAAAATCCATTGATAAAAAGAATCTTCTGAAATCAAACAACTACTTCCGAAATGAGAATAAGAACACGCAATCACATTCTATTTTTTCCCTTTATCTTTTTTAAATAATAATTTATTTGTGATTTTCCAACTTTATAATTTTTCCATAATAGTTTATTTGTGATGATGAAACTCTAAAATAGGAATTTGGCAATTTTTAACTTTGAATCTTATCCAAAATGATCTACATGTTCTGAAATATATAATATAAAAAGTGTATTGAAATATGTAAAAGTAGATTTTTTGAATATACGTTATAAGAAAATTGTTATTTTGGCAGTCAATTTGAAAATAGTTATTACTCTTCTAAAGCTGGATAACTTGATTTCAATACATCTATATGATTGTTGTATTAACAACTGTGATAATATATCGATAATAATGAACTAAGTAATCATCATAGAGTGGTCAAGAGGGACGGAGAGTCAATAAGAACAATAACTCAACGACATCTTAATATATTAGGAACATGAAATTTACGGTTCGAATTCCTCAATCTCTTATTATATTTTTTTAAAAAAAGCTCATTAAGAAACTTAGAGTTGATCGATTCAATTTATGATAATCACATATCTATAAATTAATTTTTTACGAATTTCTTTGATATTCAATAGTTGAGGTGCGCACAAACTAACTCGCACGATCATGAATATAAAAAATAAAAACTCAACGATTCAATAACCAAGAAATCATGAATTTGAATCCCTACTCAAATAATTGTAGAATTAAAAAAAATATTTAATACACCAAATATGTAAAGGTAAGATTATATTTTATCATTTAAGTGAATCAAGGTTATGCACAAGACAAATTTCAAATTTAAAATGGATAAGACTTCCAAATGTATATTGAATTTCAAATCCCATGCTAAGTGTGATGTTTTTACAAACTTTTATTTTGTTAGTTTGAGTACTCCTTCATTTTAACTCAAGTTCTATTGTTTTTTAGTTCAACTGCACTGGAGATGAAAATTTGAACTTATTATTTCTTAAATCTTACATTCATATTTAAGTTTGTGAGTTATATTCTTGTCACCCAAATTTACATATTTGATCAATTAAATTGAGAGAGAGATAAATTTTTAGTGTTGGACAGTTTTCGCAAGCACCTCGTGTATTTTCACAGGATAAACTATAATAAATTAATTAAGAGATAAATTGGTGCTATATAGATTAATCATAAAACAGTCTCATAGTCTTCCTTGTATAATCTCTCTTTTCTTTTTTAGTTATTAGAAAAGATTATTTATAGATCACTAAGACCGATTACATAAAGAATAAAATAAGCTTATTACACGCAATATAAATCCGTTTAACAATAATTAACAAACTAACTTCAATTAGTATAGCAATGAAAGTTTATTATTTGCAAGTTGATTTTATATTTATTTTGAATTTTAAAATTTTAAAAAATATATGATTTATCAGCACATCTTAACCCATAAATACATAAAACTCCCCTTTTTCAATGGTTAGAATACAAACAAAGTTATTCCACATCGACTAATACAAGAGAAACTCACATTGCCAAAAAAAAAAAAAAAAAAATCATGGGTATATAAGTGATGACAATTATCTTCATTGGTATGAGATTTTTTTGGTGAAATAAAAAAATACACTAAACAATTTCATACCAAATTCTTAAAGTCAAATCGACAAGCGTCATAAATATTTTGTTATTCATGGAAAATATTATTTTTTGTTTGTTAAATTAAAATTATCAAACCGAATCAATTGAAAACTGAATCATGGACATTGGTTTGGACCTAATTATTAAAAAATTGAAGATATTGATTTGGTTGTCCGTTTGACACAAAATCAGCAAAAATCAAACCGAAATCACCCCTACCCTTAACTCAAACATGAATTTTGTGGTAACTTTAATTGGTGAGTTTGGACACCCGAGGATTAGTTGGATATAGTCGTGGCGCAAAGTAATGTACTTTCAAAAAAGAGAAGTTGTTCCATATGAATTGACTATTTGAGAAAAGACTCGTCTCCATTCCTATGAAACCTTTTGATGAAAAAAAAAATTTAACAAAGGTTATGATCAAAGGTTAGCATTTTTAATTTAACAACAATCATAGATTGAAATTCATGACATTTTGATATCAGGAGTTACAATGAATTCTTGTTGGCAAAAATAAAATTAAAGAGAAAAACAATTTTATTTTTAAAATTTTTTATATATAAAAAAAAGTACAAAATCAAGTAAAACAATGAATTTGCGTTAAGCAAAAGGGACACCCCCAATTATATAAAAAGATTTAAAACTTCAAAAACACCATAAGAAAAAAAAAAGAAAAAAAATTATTTTCCAATTCCCAATAATGCCTCTTACAAACATTGCTTGATATAAAATCATAATTATTTTCCCATGCATATTTCTTTTCCTTTTCCATCATCCCTCATTAAAATCCCCTTTTCTCCATTCCTCTGTTTCCATCTCTCTGTTTTTTTTCAGGGCTTTTCATAATTTTCCCAGAAACCAAACAGATCCCGAAGAATTCTCAGATCCTCTTCTCATGGTAATTTTATCTCTCTCTTAATCGTTATTTCAAGAAATTGTTTTTTTTTTAATCTTACGATTTCTCTTTGTTCTTACAGGCAATTCAGATCATGGAGAATGTAAGATACAAAGAGGTGAGATTTCGAAAAAATCTAAAATGGTTCTTTCTTTTTTTATTTTATTTTTTTTTGGATTTTCCCGAGAAAATGAACGGGAAAATTCTGGAAAAAATTTGCAGGAATTTATCGTAAATCCACGTGGATTGAGGCTGTTCACGTGCAGTTGGATTCCAGATAATGAAGAACCTAAAGCTCTGGTTTTTATCTGTCATGGCTACGCTATGGAATGTAGCATCACCATGAACAGTTAGTTTTTTTTAGTAAATTATAAATTTGATTTCTATGATTTAAAAAATGTTGCAGGTTAAGTTTGGTGTTATAATTTTAAAAACTAAAATTTAAACCTTAAATTTTAAAATCCAGAATTTAAAACTAAAACTTAATATTCAAATTTTAAAATCCAGATATTAATTAGGTCAAATTTAAAAAATAAAGTTTGAAATATAGTTTTTTTTTTTTTTTTTACTTTAACATATAAATTAGAGTAAATTTGGATTAAATTATAATTGTTTTTCAAATCATAAAAACTAAATTATAATTTTTGAAAATATAAAATTAAACTCTAACTTTCATTTTTCATTTTAGAGTTGACCAAATTTATAATTACCTTTGTTGTTTTTTTAAAAAATTTTATTTTGAAGTAATTGTAATTGGAAAAAAGGGATGAAAATGGGTTTTGTTTTTTGTTTTTGTTTTTGTTTTTTTTTTAATTGTTTAGGCACTGCAAGGAGACTGGCAAAGGAAGGATATGGAGTTTATGGAATTGATTATGAAGGGCATGGGAAATCTTGTGGGTTACAAGGCTTGGTTTCAAGCTTTGATAATATAGTTGATGATTCTTCTTCTTTCTTCACTTCTATAACTGGTATTCAATCCCATTTATAATTTATAAACCTTTTTTCCAATTCAAAAAGAAAATGCAAATTAGCTTCTTCTTCATTATGCATATTTTGCATGGTAGTTAAATTCAATTTAAATGTTCGAATCTCTCATTATATCACTACAAATTATGATTCTTGCTCGACCAAAATGTAACTTTAACTTATTGGCTCATCAAGAAATTACAAGTTTGACATGAAAATTTAGATACTTAAATTCTCTCATCGCTAAATAAGCTTCGTTTTGCTTCATCTCTCCATCCTCCAAACAATATTTTTTATCTCATCCTCTTGTAATTGGTCTTTTCAACTTGCGGTCAAACATGAATTTCGTCCCCCACACCAATTATTAAGGAGAGTTTTGAGATCTCACATCTTTTACTTCAAGATTATGCTTCTCTTGAATTCATTATGTTTAGATTGGATCTTCTTTTTTTGGAATTGATGTATAAGCTATGATATGGTATTAGGTAAATAATGAATTACATTTCGAAATCAATTAGTTGAGAGTAGTTTATATGCATCTTGAATCTCCATCTTTAAAATATGAGATTTTGAATTTAGTATAGTTTGAATTCTAATTAACTTCAATTCATGTATTTTATTGTTTGGAGGGTTATTGGCTATTTTGGGTTTTATGATGAGTTTTTTTTTTTTTTTTAATTGTTAATATTATTTGAGTATAATGTATTAAATTATTTTGTGATGAAAAGAAAAGAAGGAAAATAGAAAAAAGAAAAGATATTTAATGGGAGAGTCAATGGGAGGAGCAGTGGCTCTTATGGTACATCGAAAGCAACCTGATTATTGGGATGGCGCCATCTTAGTTGCTCCCATGTGTAAGGTAATTTTCCTTTTCTCCTTTTTATTTCTTAATTAATTTAATTCAACTTGCCTCATGAGTTGATTTTATATAGTTTAGGCTCCACCTTTTTTTAATCATAGATTTAAAAGATAGTTATGGTCAAAATATTCGGATAAATAAGTTCATTCAAATAATAAGATCATAAAAGTCTCTCGAGAAATAGTCTAGTTGGTTGAACCTACAAACTTTGATCCTTAAATATTGTTAGTTCGATACCATTAAGAAGCCTTAAACTTGAAAACCTTTGAAATGTGTTGGTTCAAATTTTCCATGGGCATATTTTACAAAAAAATTAATCAAACATTACCCACTTATTATTTACATTAAAAAAAAAAAAAAAAAAAATCCATTAATGATTAGTTCTGTTGAATGGTTTAGCAGGTAATTTGATAAATAATTCTATTTGATGTGATGAGCACTCCATTGAATGGGTTCCTTAAAGAATATTTAAAATAATAATAATAAATTTTTTAATACAATAAATTACTGCTAATAGCTTATTTTAGTTTATCATTTCAAAATCTTTATATTAAATTACAAAAATAATAATAATAATAATAATAAATAATTATAGATCAAACCCAGCATTGGACTTTTTCCAAAGGTTGGAATCTTCAAACGCTAATCTCGATTCTCGAGTTGATTTTATTATTATCATTACTAAATTTATTTAAATAATCATTATATATAGTTTCATACTTTAATTTTATTTAGTTTTTTCTTTCGACTATAAAATTTTTAATTTAGCTCACTTTTTGTTTTTAAAATTTAAGTTATTTTTATTCAAATTTCTTACGATTTATTTCTACTTCCTACCATGTATTCATATTTTTTTTAAAAAAAAGTATGTAATCAATAACCAAATTTCAAAAATAAAAATAAGTCTCTGAAAACTTTTTTTTTTCTTTTTTTCAAATTTTGGTTTGATTTCTAAAAATACAAGTTAGATATAGATATTCAAATAAAAAAAATATAGAGTAAAATAGTTGTTATAAGCTTAAATTTTAAAACAAAAGTTAAAAATAAAATAATTATCAAACACAGACTTTAATTATCATATTATGGTAAATCTTCCAAAATGCTGACTGTGTCAATAAACAAATTCAATATATTTGGAAATAGAAGTTATAGGGACCAAACTAAAATCAATTATATATAGGTAATAAAATGGTAATCAGAATATTTGAAATTTATAAAGAATATTTTCATTTAATCTTTGTTAATTAATGTGTGTTGTGGATCTTAACAGATTGCTGATGACATGAGACCAAATCCTTTGGTGATAAGTGCTTTGACAAGGCTTTGCAAAATAATTCCAACTTGGAAAATTATTCCAACTCAAGATATTATTGATATTGCCTTCAAAGTCCCTGAAATTAGAAAACAGGTGCTTATTCAAACCTAAACATTTTTCAATTTTTATTTTCTTTATTTAATTTAAAAGGTTTTTTTATTGTGTTTCTCTAAATAATAAATGCCAAAAATGAAAATCAAATATTTTATACTTGTTTGACTCATTTAAGCCCCCACAAAACAAGTTTTCTTTACCTTTTTAATGAATTAGATGAATTATTATAATTCAAATGTCACTTATTTCAAAAAATAAATTTTAAAAGGTAATTTTTACATGAATTTCGAGATTCTTTTAGCCTATTAAAGATAATATTTTAACTTATCATAATATTTTATTAGATCATGAAGCGTATTTAAACTCGGGCCAGCTGCATTAAGACCTTTTTAATTCATTCTATTTGTTTTTTTGTTTCATATATATTTTTTTTAATACGTATTTTTGTTTCATATAAATGTCTAATAATTACACAATTTGAATAAAAACATCAAAGCTGTAGTCATCAAAATTAGAATTAAATTTTGTTTTTGTTTGAACTTGAACGTCAGTTCGTATTTTAATCTTTGTCATTAAATCTTTTGTATCAATCTTAAGTCACTTATTTCTAATATTCAATACGACTAAATATAAGTTCGTCAACAAACGTCAGTACAAAACAAAAGTTAAATAACAATTAAAAATAACACTAAAAAATAATTAATATTTAAAAAACAGAAAAAATTAAATGTTTTTTTTGTGATTATATATGATTGGCAGATTAGGGAAAATCCATACTGTTACAAGGGCCGGCCTCGGTTGAGAACTGGCTATGAACTTTTGAGGATCAGTTCACAACTTGAACATAAACTCAATGAGGTATTTTAATTTGTTATTTCTATTCATTATTCAGATCTTGTTGAATAATTCTTTTATTTTTTATTTTTAAAAACTAAACCTATAACAATTACGATAAATTATTGTTTTTTCTTATTTTAATATTTACCATTTACAGTTGTTTATATAGACTAAAACAAAATTGTCAACAAGAACCGTTGCTCAACGACATTAGTATACATTCAATAACTAAGAGGTCATCTATTCGAATTTTCTACTCCAGATGTTGTAATAAAAAATAAAAAAAATAAAAAACTAAACTAAACTAAACCATAATTTGATATCTAAAAAAAGTAGTTGCTTAAATTGTTTTGGTTTTTGAAATTTGATTATGATTCAAATATTCAAGGAAATAGATCAGAATTGAAGTAAAAACAAACTTAAATTTCAAAATTAAAAAATGAAATGGTTATAAAATTGAGTCTTAATTTTTTTTTAATTCACTTTGTATTGTTTTTCTTATTATATGTTTATTGTGTTCCTTTTAGATTTCTTTACCATTCCTCGTCCTACATGGTGAAGACGACAAGGTTACGGACAAATTAGTTAGCAAACAACTCTACAATGAAGCAGTGAGCGATGACAAGACATTGAAGATGTACCCGGGAATGTGGCACGGGTTGTTGTATGGCGAGACGCCGGAGAACATCGACATTGTGTTCTTGGACATCATCGGCTGGTTGAAGAAGAGGACTACTGTCGCAGAAAATTCAAAGTCAGAATTTGAGAGGAAGAATGAACATGATCATCATGATTTCTTGGAAGCCAAACAACAAGAAGAAAGTTGATTGAGAACATATTCTTGTTGGCTTTACTTGTCATTCTTTTTTAAATGGTGTTGTTCTTTAATTTGGTTTTGTGTGAAAAAAAAAAAAAAAAAATTTGTGATATTGTTTTACAATGTTGTAAATATTTGAGTTGTAATAATTTCTTTTAGTAAATTGGGATATTGTTCAACATTAATCTTAGAAATCTTGCATTTACTTAAACGAAAATCTATTAAGTCTTTTTTTTTTTTTTGGTTAAATATCTTAAGGATTAACATGGATCGATGTGTGTCCATATCAAGACTATAAAGCATAAATACAATACAAAATTTTGAATTTTGAATTATATTATCAAAAAATATATATACAAAAATTTGAATTTTTTTTGAGAAATTATATATGGGATGATATCAAAAAAAAAAAATCATAGATCTTTTTTATATTTATAAAAAAAAAAAAAAAAAGAAAAGAAAAAAGAATAGCTCTAATTGTTTGATTGATGATCATAGCTCTATTAATTAGTAAATAGATATAAATGTGGGCACCTTCCGTAACTAGTTTCATTACAGTCGGTAACTCAGCTGTAATTAATTATTATACTCAGAGTTAATTCTAATTAGTAGTATGATTAATCTCTCTCATCCAAAATTATGGCCTTTAAATCCAGTTAAGTTCTTTTTTTTCAACAAAACTGAACACTAATGAAAGGTATGAACTCTAAACTTCTTTTTTTTTTTCTTTTTACAGTTATTGATAGATAAAGCATGAAAGTTGTTCGAAGAGAAATTTTAGATTATTTTCTATATCCATGAACCGAATCAACTTGCGTGTTTTTCGACTGTCACAAGACATATTACCTGATTCTATAATATTTGAATGTTAAGAAAATTAATATTAATTCTTAGGTAGATAACCACTATAAATTAAACCAATCACATCTTAATTCCGTTTGAAAATTTTATGATTTACTTTTTAAATAAATAATTTTCAGTTCCAAAAAAAACAATTCAAGGGATATGATTATTTAAAGAAACCCTAAATTATAGATTTTGTTTCAAGGATAGTTCAAGTTCTTAGGTTTTAAACTAAAAAATCAAGTATTCGATTGATCATCAAGTATGATAAAAACCGGACTGAACCGTGTTCACACCCATAGGCACATCTAGAAAGGAAGAAAGTACATGATGGCAAATTTACCCAAATCTAAATGTATTAACCACGCATGTAAAGTACAATTCAACAATAATTTAACTAAATCTTATGTTACTACATAAGGTTAAAGCATTTAATCATAAACTAAATAATAAAACTTGAAGATAATAGATTCAATCTACGATGTTGGATTCCATCCATGGTGACCGCTTATTTAAAAATTAATTTTTTACAAATTTTCTTAATATCCAAATATTGTAGGATCAGACAGTATGTTTCATGACATTAATCTGAGATGCACGTAACTCGCTTAGATAGTCACGAATATAAAATAATAATAATAAAAAATAAATAAAACTTGAAGATCAAAATATCATACATAAATATATACATACATGCATGCGTATATACATACATACATACATACATACATACATACATATATATATACATATATATACATACATATATATACATACATATATATACATATACACATATATATACATATACACATATATACATATACACATATATATACATATACACATATATATATATACACACATATATATATACACACATATATATACATATATATACACATATATATACATATATGTGTGTGTATATATATAGAGAGAGAGAGAGAGTGAGAGAGAGAGAGAGAGATAAGGATCAAAAGCAAATGCCAACAAATGGAGAGTTCAACTGGCATAATGTGTGATAACAAAAAGTTCCAAACAAACCTTATCACCTCTAACTCATGCTCATGTATATCACAGAGAGCACATAAGAGATCAAATTTAACAATCCACCTGAGATACTTTCTTTAAAAAAAAAAAAAACAATCCACCTGAGATATATCAACACATTTTAAGGCAGAACTCAGAAGAAAGAGAAAGTGTAATATCAACTCAATAAGTAATAACATCAGTTACAATCAAGGCTTAATCTATAAACAACTACATTCTTCTTCTAATTTAAGGCATTACAATTCTACATTTTGCAAGAGTCTCCCTCCCACTTGCTTGAACTTGATGAAAGTGTCTGTTTTCTATTGAAATGAAAAAATAAAAACAACCCCCAAAAAAACCCACTTCCCCAATCAAGAAAACGGATTAAATATCTCTATCTTCCATACCTCCATTTTTCTCAGATGTTCATTGCATCATCTGCACTTTACCTACAAGTGACAAGTACAAGGGTTGTTTATTCACTTCAATGGTGTCAGCTTCAAAGCCATTAAAACCCCATTCAAAGCTAGCCGCTGCTACATTGGCCTGCAAAGTGCAATCATTGAGTTAACAAGTTTCCAGCAAACTATGCCCCCACTATGAAGAAAGTTGTTATTAAACGCAAAGGAAGATTTTTCACCTTTGGTAGTTCGTCCCTCAAATAATCTTGTTTCGTACTTCTTCAAGTTTCTTCAGAA
>JBBMKA010000003.1:7479851-7491887 GCA_037833695.1 Sechiopsis laciniata
AGATGAAAAGATAAAATGAAAATTTAAAATTATAAAAAGTAGAAATATATGAGAAAATGTAAAAAAAAAAAAAAAAACAAAAGCCACGTAGGCAGCCCTGCAGGGTCTCCTTGAGACTTTCCTGCAGGGAAGTAAAGCCCTTATTAAAAAGATACAACACATTTCCAATGCGGAATTTTCAACTTTTCTCACATTCAGTATAGAAATAAAAGTTACATAACATTCTAAAGATACTTTTTTAATAATATTAATAATGATTCTATATATTTTTTAATATTAATAATGATTTACATTTTTTTAAAAAAAAGAACTCAAATGTTTGTGATATGTTGTTATTGGTAGATTAGGGAAAATCCATATTGTTACAAGGGCCGACCTCGATTGAAGACTGCCTATGAACTTTTGAGGATCAGTACAGAACTTGAACAAAAACTCAACGAGGTATTATTCTGTTCTGTTCACTGTTTGAGTTTTCTTATTTTGTTTTTTCCTTTTAATTATATGTTTGTGCTCCTTAAGGTTTCTATACCATTCCTCCTCCTCCATGGTGAAGACGACCGAGTAACGGACAAATTGGTTAGCAAACAACTCTACGACGAATCAGTGAGTGACGACAAGACGTTAAAGATGTATCCAGGAATGTGGCATGGTTTGTTGTACGGTGAAACTCCGGAGAACATGGACATCGTGT
This sequence comes from Sechiopsis laciniata, assembly GCA_037833695.1. NCBI lineage: Eukaryota > Viridiplantae > Streptophyta > Magnoliopsida > Cucurbitales > Cucurbitaceae > Sechiopsis > Sechiopsis laciniata. The sequence goes on from JBBMKA010000003.1 coordinate 7,480,543, forward strand.
TCTCGGATATCATCAGTTGGTTGGAGAAGAAGACTGTCACAAAAGATTCAAAATCAGAACTTGAGAGGAAGTACGAAAATGATCGTGGTTTCTTGGCAGGTAAACAACAGCCAGAAAGTTGATTATTTAGAACGTATTCTTGTTGGTTTCACTTTCATTGTCATCCATCCTTTGTTTAAATGTGGTCTGTTGTTTTTACCATGTAATCTTTGTGTAATTGTAACTTTTTTTATGTCCACAATTTATTATTAGAATATTTAAAATATCCGACCAAATTGGTCATAAATTATTATACTTCATTTTATTTTTTTAAAAAATAAAATTGATAAACACTACTTCCTTTTGTTATCTACTTTTTATAAATACATTCAAAATCAAAACTAAATGGTGAAAACTAAAAGAATGTAATCCTAAAAATTGTTTATTTTTCCTACCATTTGACTAAGAATTCAAATGTTGATAACAAAGTTATTATAATTGTGAGGAAAAAGAGGCCTTAGGCATGGACAATACTTAGTTCACACCAGTGTGTAGACATCTTCCTTCCTATACTTAGTTGTGTCTAGGAAGATAATCTATCCACTATGAAGTTCTTGTGGTATTGTATTCTTTATATATATATATATATATATATATATATATAGTGAGTGGATTATACACCTTAATTTAATTATTGTTACAAAACATACTACCTACCTCTACATCATTTAGGTGTATGAAATTATTTTTTAAATAGGTGACCACCATAAATAAGATATTGCAATTCTATCTCCTAAAATTTCGCTCTTAAACATGGATCAATTAAGAAAGAAAAAAAATATAGATTTCTGATACGATTTATATCAGGGATATTTTAGTACATTCTGAAGAGAGTTTTTTAGAATTTAGTTATAAATAGAGGGATTGTTTATGGAGAAAGTTATCAAGTATTTTGGCCTATTGTGGTATTTAACCTTCAGAGAGTATTCTCTAGAGATGGAGATTTTATGTGCCTTTCGCACGGATTTATCTTGTAATTTGTTTTATTTTATATTGTAATAGAGTTTTGGTTCTTTCGGGTTCTTCTAAATTTATTAACTTAAACATGGATAAATTTCGACCATTAAGAAGTGGCCTACATACTAAAAGCTACTAAAAGGTGATAGGGTCTAAACCATGATGAGCACATAACTAAGAAATAAACATGGGTAAATTTCGTTCCTCATTCTGTCGACATAGAAGTTTTTTTTAATTTTTATAATTAATGTGTGACTATCGAGGTCAGCTTGCATGCACCTTGACTATTATTGCGGATATAATGTCTGACTCTACAACATTTGAATGTCAAAGAAACATGTAGGAATTAATTTTTAAGTACATGACCATCTTAAATTATCATCATCTCTCGGTTCTTCAAACCACTCTAGACTATTAGTCCCACTCCACTCCATTAGACGAGAGATTTATCAACAAAAGCTTCCACATTCTCAGGCAGAACTCGGGAGAAAGGTAAAGTGTAATATCAACTCAAGAACATCAGTTACAATTAAGGCTATATCTATACTTGATTACTATGTCTAACTAATAGCATCGAATAGAAAAGTCTACGACAGAACAGGAACACACATTACATGGAGCAATTCTGAATTGATTACACGCATGATCTTTTTAAACGAAAAAAAATAAATAAATTGAATACTTGTGCTGAATTGTGATGAAAAAGACTAATAAGGAAGGGGTCTTAATATAGTAAAATAGTGGCATACCTCCTGAAGGTCACCAACATAAATTCGATCACGATGTGTCTGAATGGACATAACTGTATTGGGGAACAACTTATTTTCAAATTTTCTAAGCTATCTTCTTTTCCCCCAAATCATATAATCTGAGCATGGATCTTATTCCTGCGAGTAATCTTCCACTTGTGTCTTGTGCAATAGCTCAAGGGATTTTCCATCGCCTAGAAGTCGATAAATATGAATATATCCAGCAACTAAACTCCTGTTAGGGAAAAACTGCAGCCCTTTTGAAGTATAAAAGGGTTCCATATTCCTTGTCATGGAAATTCACTGTACAAATGCTGAATGCCGCTTCATTGTCCTGAAGCTCCAGCAGACAAGTTGTAGTTGCTGCCCAGGATCGAGAACTCGGATGCAGGAAACCCATTTTTCAGACTCTGCCTTTGGATAACCATAAGGCTCATCTGATAAAGGATCATCCTTATCCTCATCATCTCCACCCATTCTCCATTACCATTTTCCCATATCCATTTTCTCTTCACCATCCTCCCCACCTTCTGATGTCAAGACTTCAATAAATTATAGGAGAGATTATGGAGCTGAAGAAACACTATGCACACTTAAAAATTAAAATCTGCATATAATGATCAGGATCCAATGACAGAATTTGTATTGTGCTGTCATAATAACCAACTGCTAGGAAACGAGAATGTTGTCTCCCTTCAGGTATTGGGGCAATGTCCAAACAAGCCACGTCTCCAGACATTTCATGCTTCTTCACTTCCATTAACTGACCAGTAATGTCTACCTCAAAATAAATAAGTTCACCCCCACTCAGGGCAATCGCCACTTGAAGCCTATTAGAGCCAACCTTAACAATGGTCCTTTTACGGTCTTACTTGGAGTTCTCCATTCACTAATGCGCCCATCTTCCCTAATATGCCATTTGGATGGACTTGTATAAGTGAATCAGCACTATCAAAGAAACGGCAAGGGAAGGTGTAGTGCCAAGAAACCAATTGTCACTAACTTCTTCAACTGTCTCACCAATGAAAGAACAGGCGTTGCATTTGCAAATGACACAACAATGTATGCATCAAATGCATCGTTGATGTTCTTTTTCACAGTCCAAACAACACTAGGAACACTGGGAAGTTCTGACACACCCATTTCACTTATAGCCTGACCAGGTCAAATTTGCAGAGATGATCAAGGACCGTGCCTGTAGAGAGTAAATATCTGGGGGTATCTTCCTAAAAAAGATTAATGATTTTCATGTCCACTATAGGCATCAAGCTCTCAACTTGATCAATCCTAAGAAGGTTTTTGAGCCTCCTAGGCTGAAAACCTTCTTCAGTTTCCATCAGAGTAGTAGAGGAAGACTCAACATCAGTATCATCCCCTATAGCTTGGAATTGGTATAGTGTGTGATTTCCGAAGTCTGAGGCAACAGATAGAAATCCTAATTTCAAAACACACATTGAAGCAGTAACTGGAATTGTATCAAAATACTTGATCTTCAGTTCTTTGACACTGTCATTGTTGTGTTCCAAAGTAACCTTAAAATATCTCCATACTCTATCTGTAAAAGAAAGAAAAACATCGCTTTTTGTTTAGGCATAGCTGCTGAAACTATAAGCACACCACGCTAAGCAGGTAAGTCGGCACGCCTAGGGATGACAGCTCTCACATCTGGATGTCCCTGATTCTTATAAATGACAAAATTTTCAGCACAAATTAACACTCCACTAGGACCATCTCCACCTCCAGGAACGGTAACAAGCATATTATTATCAACAGGTTCTGACCACTTCCTAGAGACATGATTGGGAGTCGAGACCAAGATCAAGTTCATAAAAAAGTCAATTGCTTCTGGGCCTCACTTGCCAACACTCCAGTACAATCCCGATCAGCCTATGAGTAATCCAACAAAATGGTTATCAAGCGGGGCCAAAAGTATTGTCAAATCCACAATCCACTGCATAAATTGAATAGACTATCGTCTGTGACTTGTGAGCCTCCAATGGCGAACAAATAGTAAGCCTCGCTGCTGTATCTCTATATTCCATTCAACACATAAACAAGTTTCTGCTTCTCACAAGCGCCAATCACAACAGCCCTTCCTACAAGATCAACTAAGATCAACTATTGCCCCGAAACAATCAGACTTCTCAAACTTCTCCTGGTGTACATTATTTTTATCCTTATTGTACTCAAGAATAACAATTCGACCCGAATCAAACCCAACAACAATAATCTTTCTGAGACATGGTAAGCCTGAATCGAGCTAAAGTCTTAATCGCACCAAAGATTTCAACAGAAATTTGGATCTTACCATTATCATCAGGACGAATGAGATCCAGGACCATATAAAGCAGAGACAATTCCGGTAGCTCGTTGCAAAGTGAGGCTATGAAGGTACTTGTAAGGAAAAAAAAAACCAAGAGAGAAATGAGTTTTAGGGCTTTAAAGGGTAACGAAACATGGGTTTTATAAAGTTTCAGAAGAAATTCGCCATGAAGATGAAGGTGAAGAGAGGAAATTAGAGTGAGCGCGGTTATAAACCCTAGCACGGCGCAATTAAAAGAGACGATGAGCGCGGGAAGGAGATCTAACGGATCAGATTCTGCAGAAATGATCCGAGTAGTTTGTGAAGGCGTGATACATAGCCATAATAGAAGATTCCACGTGGTGGAAAGTTTATTTTTTTAATTTTTAAAAATTATCCTTTTTTTTTTCAGTTCGTATAATCATTCTTTTTTTAGTTCATAATCCTTGTACAATGCTCGTTCCTATCTTATGTGATTTGAAATTGTGCTTTTTTATATATGCTCGAATTTATGTCATTATGTAAGGTTGAAAATTATTTAGAGAGAAAAAAAAAATTAAAACTTTGAAGACGAAATGAAAATGTTTGAAAACTTAAGACATTGAAATATATACTTTCGATGATACTAGACTTAAGTGTATATATATATATATATATATAAAGGTTAAAAGCTTGAGATAGAAAATAAATAAATAAAAATAATAAGTGTTCTAGATTTTTTTAGTTAGAACAAAGTCATGGATGATGTCAAGTTATTAATTTGTGAATGTATTAATAATTACTTTTTTGGTTGATTCAAAAATCTTTTAGTTTTTTTTTTTCTAGGTGAATTTTTTGGAATGTGTAGTGAATTATTTATTATAGGAATATTATGAATGCCGAATTGTACACTAAACCCACCAACAATATTTACCTTAATCACTTGCAATCAATCAATATAAACCAATCCATTACCAACAAAACCTATAAGCGTCTGTCTTTCTTTTTATATAAAGTTCAAACTAACCAACTCAGAAACTCTCATATTCATATTCTCTCCCTTTGAGAAACATGGTCAAGTTCTCTTCTCATTCTTCAATCCTCAAGATCATATCCTACCTTCTATCCTTCACCACCATTATCAACCTCTCCTCCTCTGCTCGAACCTTCGAAAACCCAATTCGAAACCGCCACCATAGCCAACACGACCACCATGGCCACCACAAGCTTTCATTTTTAATGAGAGACGTGCTCGAGCCAACTCCTCACTCTTCAATATCCAAATCCCCCGCTACCAAAGCAACTACCCGATTACCATTTTCAAAGCCCTTAGGCTTTTTCCCTCCCATTGGAGGAATCCCTATACCCGAAACCTACCCCACGACGACGACGTCTCCGGTCTACGACCTATCAACAATCGGGATATCATTCCCGGCAAGGGCAGCCCTCCAAGAGTTGGAGTATGGAGTGGTGAGAGAGGTTGATGAGGAGTTGTTTGGGGGTTCGGGGCACAAATCAAGGGTAGTTGTTGGGAGAATAGAAGGGTTTTATGTGGAAAATGGTGAAGACAATGGTGGGCATATGATGGCTATGACAGTGTATTTTGGTAAGGATGGGTTGAGGCTGTTTGGAGTTTATAGAAGTGATCATGTGAAGGAGTCTCATGTTGCTATAATTGGTGGCATTGGCAAGTACCTTGGAGCTAATGGCTATGCAACATTGAAGAAATCAGTTAGGACAAACTTTGGAGCCAATTATAACAAGTTCATAGAGTTCAATGTTTACTTGAGCAAATAGAATAGTGTTGGGGTATTTTGATAATTTCAATTGATTAATATTATGGAATCAAGTTATTTTTAAGTTCTATATTTTTTTGTATTGAACAATATTTGAAAATGAGAATTGAATTCATGGCTTTTTTATTATTGACTCAAACGTTATACCAGTTTTATTTTTATATCATTTGGGAACACTTAATTTTATGTGGATTGAATATTACTCATAAGGTCAAACTTTATACATTCAAGGTATACAATTGTTTGGTGGTTCTGCAACTTTTTCAACTTTAGAATTCAAATTAGAATTGAAACGTTGTAATTTTTTTTTTTTTTTTTTTGAAATTTGAAATTTGAAATGTTGTAATTGAGTATATTGTCTTTTCATTTTAATTAATTAGTGTCAATCTATAACTTATAAAATTAGATTTAAACAATAAGCAATAGTGCAAAAAGAAGCAAAACTTGAGTAATTACTATTATAATAGTATAATATCACTTTTCGAATGTTCAAATTTTCTTCCTTAAATGCGATTGAATAAAAAATAAATAACATAAGTGAATTTCAACTCCTTTAAATTCCAAAACGTTCTTATAATGTGAATAAGACAGTTGCATGGCCTAGAAATACATTCTATTCCTTATTACATAGGAATGAAATAATTTAAATTATATCAACTTGTCAATATTTGGTAAAATGCAGCTTACTATTGGTGGGTAAAGGTAAAGAGACTTTATTTGAAGGAAGAAGAGAGGGATGAACACCCCATCACAAATATAATGTTCCTTTATATAAGAACTTCTATATAAAAATGCATCAAGCTTACACTAACACATTAATCCTAACATAATCTAACACTCTAACACAACTTAACCCCTAAATTTTCATAATTGTATCAGTTTCCATCATCTACCAAATTTCGTTTTACAAATAAACTTATAGAATTATGATTTTATCATTTAAACATCGAAATTGATTGAGTTAATTAGTTTAATTGAAATATTTGTACACTTTTATGTTGATTAAATCCTTAATTTTATGATTTTTTTTAATACAATTAATATGTAAATTGATGATACGGCATCCCTAAAAGTGTTAAAAGAAAAACCCCCACAATTAGAGAAATACATAAGATAAGATAAAGGAGATTTTGCATGTATAATAAAAAATCGCAAATATTTTCATATGTACGACAAAGTCAAAGCTAACTTATTTGTAACGGGAAATTCAAATTGAATTTTATTATCGATACAATTCAATCTGTGATAGTGTTCTATCAGTAGTTGAGCCGATAGAATTCAATCAGTGATAGACTCATTCTATCACTTGTTGAGTCCTATCACTGATAAAATCATGTGTTAATTGTTATAGATAAATTATTTTAGAAATTGTATTGTAAATATAATACAAGAGATAGAATATACTGTAAAAGGTAAATTTTCTAAGATAAATACTATCCTATGAAATATTTACCAGTGGTTTACCCCCAACTAAAATTTTACGATTTAAAACGCGGGTGTGGGTGCTTCAATTGAAATGTGTTTGAATTTCATGTACGAAAAAGCAACAAATCTAAAATTAAGTGGTATCAGTAACAAATTTTTATTTACAGAGTAAATAGAATTTTAAAAAATAATAAAATGTGATCTAAATTAAATTATATATAAGTATAAAAAGATAGATCATATTCAACCTAAACTTTTCTCATAAAATAAAGATTAACATGATTACCTTTACAGATAATTTGGAGTCAAATAAATAATATTAGACTAGTAATAATTGTTTCTTTTTTTCCTCACAAAAAAAGAAAAGAAAAGATTTTTTATGTTTCATTTTGGTATCATTAATTGAGAGGCCTCAACCAATCCATTTCCCACCAAACACACGACTTTAAAAACATTACATTGGAAAAGGAGCAGAGCTTCATACTATTATACAAAAATGGAGGTTTAGGTTTCTTTAAAGAACCAATTCCAAAAACCAACTCCATTTTATGTTTGATATACCAGCTCCAATAGTTTCTCTTTGAATCATTGAAAATGAAAAACTATAAAAACCAACAAGGCTTGTTCTTCTTCTTCATCCAAATCTTTAAAACTTCAATCAAATTCTCTCATTTTCGAGCTCCAAAAAAATGGCTAAAACAGCGCCTATTTTCTTCTTCTTGTTTTTGTTTGTGGCTTTTGGTGGTCTGAGATCTGCCATTTCTGCCAGAGTTTTATTCGACGATGAAGCCGACGCCGTGTCTCTGCCCCAAGCGCCGGCGGTTGCTCCTCCTCTGGCCACTCTCCCCTCGCCGGCAGCCACCTTTCCGGCAACTCAGGTTTACACCAGCACCAATATTGTTTAATTTAAGTGTCCTCAAATTATTATTTAAAACACCATGGATACTCTTTTTAGTCAAACAACTTAACTCAAATACTCACAAATAAAAATAATTGAAAAAAATAAATAATGTCTGTAATTTATTTACTTACTAACACCATAATGATTTGGTTTTTCTTTTTTGGTAGTTAGTTTAATCTTAACCAAATTTCAAAAATAAAAATACAATTTTTAATTTTTTTTAAGGAAAAATATGTTGGTTTTTTTAATATAAACAAAAGGTAGATAACAAAGACGATGAATTTTATTATTCTCATTATTATTTAATGATATTTTCTTTAACTCAGTAGGAGATTGTTATCAATGGGTGTTATACCAACATTTGAATGTGTTTCAAATTTTCTAAATTGATAGAGGGAACCACAAACCTTACATAGGTAGCTCATATTTGAAGAATGGGAAAATAGATCTATATATATATATATATATATATATTTGAGTAAATTAAAATTATTTTTTTGACTCATATTTGAGGAATGGGAAAATAGTCTTCAACCTCTACTTTTGTTGGCGTGTGTATATTATATTATTAACAATTTAGTAACCTTAGGACTTTTATATCTAATGAATTTTGTAACCATATGTTTGAAAATTGTTTAATTAATTGATCACTACCAGGTCGGAACCACCACACTACCGTCGACGACCTCTCCGGCCACAATTAACGACGAGGAAGACGTCTCTCCACCAGCCGCAACAGCCAACAATCCAGCAGCGCCAACTGAAGACGAACAAGAAGAAGATGACAACACAACCACGACCGCGGTCGCACCTCCAACGGGACCCCTTCCAGTGGCGGCAGCGACGGTGAAGGGCAGCACCGAACCAATTTCATTTTACATGCACGACATTCTCGGAGGATCTCATCCATCGGCCAGGGTAGTCACTGGAGTGGTCGCCAACTCCGACAGCAGCGGCATCGCATTTTCAAAGCCCAACGACAACTTATTCCCAATCCAAGGAACACTTCCTTTACTCAACAACGACAACCTCAAAAACATCATCAATAACAACAACAACCTCCCTTTCCTTGCTGGATTCAACGGTGCCGCCCAAGGCAGTAACTTGCTCCTCCAAAACACCGCCAACAACGGCATCCTCAACGCCGGCGACAGCACCAACCAGCCGTTCGTCACAGCGGGCCAACTCCCTTCTACTGTCACCCTTCAGCAACTCATGTTCGGCTCTATCACGGTCATTGATGACGAGCTGACTGAAGGCCACGAGCTTGGGTCGGGTGTGATGGGCCGAGCCCAAGGGTTTTACTTGGCCAGCTCGTTGGATGGGACCAGTCAGACCGTGGCTCTAACAGCATTGTTTCACGGTGGCGGGCACGAGCACGAGCACGAGCACGTGGTTGAGGATAGTATAAGCTTCTTTGGGGTTCATCGGACCGCGACAACAGAGTCGCAGATTGCAGTGGTGGGAGGGACAGGGAAGTATGAGAATGCAAGTGGGTATGCAACAGTGGAGATGCTTCATCACCAGGAAGATCAACATGACACTGATGGTGTGGATACTCTTGTTCATTTTACTGTTTATCTCACTCCAGAATGATTTGGTTTGATTTGTGTTGAAAATGGTGGGTGTGGTGTGCTTCCTGTATTTTAATTATGTCAATTAAGTTTAATGACAAGTTTGCTTTCATGTTGTTCTTGGCATATCGGCTAAATGTTTATGATATTTTTTTTTTAAAGATTAAAGTTAATGATTTATACTTAAAAGGGTTAGTAGCTCAGTGTTCAAGATCAAAGTACATGAAGAAAATTCAATTTTTTTTTTTAATTATTTTTTTTTTATAGTTACAACAATTACGTCTGAGAGGATTTGCTTTCATGTTGTTCTAAAAAATTTAAATTTAGCATTTTGTAAATTAGATCTTTTTTTATTTTTTGAGTTACAATAATTTGGGTTGGGAGGATTTGAACTGTGATTTTTTTGTCATTAAATTTGTATTGATGTTGATGAGCTACTATTCTTTTTTATTCGATTTTTTTAAAAAATTATTATCTTTACTACATCTATGGGTGATTTCGGTTCAGTTTTTGTCGGTTTTGTGTCAAACTTATAACCGAACCGATATCCTCGATTTTTTAATAATTGGATCCGAACCGATATCCAATATAGCATAAACCATTGGATCGGTTTTCATTTGGTTCGGTTTTTTAATAATTGGATCTGATCCGAACCGATGTCCAATATATTAATAAATAAATAAACAATTTTATTATAAAATTACATACAATTAAACCCTTCATTTTTTTGAAAAATGTAGAATTTTTTTAAAAAATAAAAAATAAAGTAAATGAAAAAACTGAAGGTATGCACCATTAAAGGAGAAAGAAAGTGTGGGATATCTCACAATCCTTGTTTGAACTTGGAGTGATCAGGTCAATGCATATAACCTTCACCAACACTCTACTAATACAACATGTTAATGATATGCTTTAAATAATATATATCAGAAAATGCTTTTTTAGAATTTTTATATACATTTCGGTTCGGTTCGGTTTTTATTGGTTTTTTTAAAATGAAAGCCGAACTGAACCGATATTTTTCGTTTTTTTCAAAATCCAAACCAATGTGTCCAATTTTGTGCTAAAAAACCGAACCGATCCATTGGATTTGTTCGGTTCGATTTTTCGGTTTTTTGGTTTTTTGTTGCACCCCTACCTACATCTAACCGTAATAAGTTGTCACGGGAATGATTTTAGGGGGTGTTTGGATGAGATTTTGATGAAAAGTTAGTTTGAGTAGTTAAAAATTTAGAGTTGTAACAAAAAACTCGATGTAGTTTTTTTGTAGATGAGTTAGAGTCACTTGTTTGGATGTAGATTTAAAATTAGTAATTATTTTGAGTTGTTAAAAAAAGAATGATTAGAAATAAGGGTTAAAATGAGTTATTTTGAATGATTACAAATGATTAAGTAGTTATAAATGAATTATTAGAAATAACTAGTTAGACATTATGAGTTATTTTTAATAGAAAAAATGATAAGTTATTTTGAAGAATTATAAAAATCCGTTTGGATGTAGATTTTTAAGAAGAAATTAATAAATTCTCAATCTAAATCTTTTTTAAATATGGTAAACAAACACCCCTTATTGTTTTTGGTAATGGTTGTTGTTTTATATAGGAATGTTTAAATTTTATATAT
>JBBMKA010000003.1:7498384-7526596 GCA_037833695.1 Sechiopsis laciniata
TTAAAATTAGGTATTGCATACTTTTATGAAATTAAAATCTAGTCCCTTTAATTTAAAAGTTTATAATTTAAATTCGTCTGATTTTATAAAAACGTTTAAATGGTTTATATCGTTAGTAATTATCAATAAATTAAATATGAAAATTAGTTATTCATATATTAATAATAAAAAATAATTTACAATAACCCTATTTTTTAGATTTTGGCAATGAATAGAGGTCAACTCAATTTTAGTTTTCAAATCGTAAAATATATTTTTTGATTTTCTTTAAACTATAAAACTAAATTTTCATTTTTTTTAGTCCAAATTTTCATTTTTATTTAAGTATGAGTAGTAAATTTTCACATATTTAATTTGATAGTGATTAAAAATAATAAAAACTATATTTTATTTATCAAATTATAGAGACTAAATTCTAATTTTGTTTAAAACTATATAAATTAAATTTTAATTTTTAAATTTTTAATTTTTTTTTACAGTAAATATCAAAATTATAATATTGGTTGTTTGAGTGATTAGTAAACAATTGAAAACACATTTACCAAACTAACCCCAAAAGCTCTGGCAATTGAAATCAAACTTTGTTTGGAAATTGTTAATTAACTCATTAATTGATTACCAGGTGGGAACAACCACACTAGCATCCACCGCCGGTGGCCAGATTCCGGCAACAACTCCAACTGATCCGGCCACCACTAACGACGAGGATCAAGAAGAAGACGACAATAACACAGCCACAACCACTCCAACCACCGTCACCCCCACACCAACACCACCAACTGTGCCTCTTCCGGCGGCGGCGGCGACGATGGAGCCAATTTCATTTTACATGCACGACATCCTCGGCGGATCCCAGCCGTCCGCCCGAGTAGTAACCGGAATCGTAGCAAACTCCGACAACAGTGGCATTGCATTTTCAAAGCCAAACGACAACTTATTTCCAATCCAAGGAACACTCCCATTGCTCAACAACGATAACCTCAAAAACATCATCAACAACAACAACAACCTCCCTTTCCTCGCCGGCTTCAACGGCGCCACGCAAGGCAACAACCTCCTCCTCCAAAACAGCGCCAACAACGGCATCCTCAACGGCGGGGACGACAACCAGCCCTTCGTCACTGCCGGGCAGCTCCCTTCTCGGGTCACCCTACAACAGCTGATGTTTGGTTCCATTACCGTGGTCGACGATGAGCTGACAGAAGGCCACGAGCTCGGGACGACGGTGGTGGGTCGGGCACAAGGGTTTTACATGGCCAGTTCGTTGGATGGGAGCAGCCAGACGGAGGCTTTGACGGCATTGTTCCACAATGGCAGCCATGATCATGGAGTTGAAGATAGTATAAGCATGTTTGGAGTTCATCGAACTGCGGCGGCGGATTCGCAGATTACGGTGGTCGGAGGGACGGGGAAGTATGAGAATGCGAGAGGGTATGCAAAAGTGGAGATGATTCATAATCAAGAGGATCAACATAGCACTGATGGTGTGGATACTCTTATCCATTTTAGTGTTTATCTCTCTTAAATTGATTTAGGGTTTAATTTGTGTTGAAAATTATGTTGTTTTATGTAATGTTGTTTTAATTCATATGAAATTTAATCACAAAGTTTGCTTTTTAATTATTTGTCACTTATTATGCTAAAGTTATGAGCATCAATAATAGATACTCCTAACCAATTACAAGAGAATAATACTAAATTCACATCAAATGTGTTCATGATCAAAATATCATAAATTTAAATTATTTCATCTTCAATAATTATTGTTAAAAAAAAAATAATAATAATAAACACATGATATAATTGCAAGCAAGAACAATCGGTTCAACTTACAAAATTGTATTCATGATCTCATATTTCATTGTTATTGAACACACAAAAATATGTATACATCATATGTTTAGATTTTTAAATTTCTTTTTAATGTGGCATTCTAAAACAATGGTTATGTTTAATAAGTTGAATTACAAAATAAACACATGATATAGTTTACTTATTTACATATAGTTTTTTAAAAACAAACCAAAATTGAAGAAAAAATAGCTTAAAAATTTATAAGTTTTTTTTTTCTTCTCAATCCAATAAAAAAATCAATCTTTTCTTAATATAAAAATATGAATCACGGTATATAAATAGAGAAAGAAAACGGAAAGCTTCCAAAATTAAAAATAAATTATCATCAATAAGATGGTTAAAGTTCAGTTTAGTAACCTTATGAATAATATGCTCGTGAAAGGTATCTTAAGAAATTAAAAAATTGTAAATTTAATTCATGGTAGCTCAAGTGATATGTTCCATACAAACAATTTTTTTAGTACAAGTTCGAGGAGAAAAATCATAAATCCTACAAAGAAGGTACTATTATATCAATTCTCAAAATAAAACTTGAAACCATGATGTTGAATTGAATTACCAACAAATAATGAAATTATCAAGTGATTGTCTCATATAAACATATAAATGTATGCATAAACAATTTTTAAACATCCATGAATGTAAAATAAAATAATTAAAAAAAGTCAAATTTAATGAAATTGAAATTTTAAGATATATCATATTAAAAAAAAAAAAGAATTTGGCTAAACATTTAATTAAAAAAAAAAAATTTGTACCGCACAGCATCCAATGAACTAAAATTTCCGTTTGATATATTGGACTTAAAGTTCGAATCTCTCTGGGCTTATTAAAAAAAAATTTGTAACAAAAGTAGGAAAGTAGGGGTGTTCAAACAACTCGAATAATCTAAATCATGACATATTGAGTTGGGTTAAATACATTATTGAGTTGAGTTAGGTTCAAATTTGTGAATTTTTCATGAGTTGGGTTTGTTAAGAGTTGATCTAAAATTAACTCCAACTAACATGACCAACGCGAATGAATTATTCAGTTTAAAAAATATTTATTTTTACCTATAACATAATTATATATGCGTATATTTCTTTTTTACTTAGTTATTATTTTTAGACTTTATATTCTCCAATATTCTTTAATATTTTTTTTTAGTCTTTATAATTTATATATCACGATAAAAATATATATTAAAATTATTTTATCTATTTTTTTGTTGGTTTTAATTACCTACCTGTTTTATGGAAGTCGAATAATGTTATCTATTTTTGTTATTTTAATTATCTATTTGTTTTATGTTCTATAGTTAAGATCTTCTATATGAATCACGATCGTAGGACTAATGATGAGTGATTTTTAGTTGGATATTTTGCATATTTAATATTTATATTATTTCATTACCTTAATATGATAATGGTTGGAGATTATATTTTGTTTATTTATAATATATGACTAATTTGAAAAATGATATTTAAATTTGCAATGTGTTTTTGATGAACCTGATGATGACCGAATCTAACCCAATCAAAAAATATAAAAATTGAGTTAGATTGTCTCTTTAGTTTAGTCGAATTGTCTCTTTTATCAGATTGAGTTAGATTGAAAAAGTGACAAATCCAAAAATTTTGGTTGGATTGAGAATCTCGCTCAACCTAAACCAAGGCATGTATACCCTAAGAAAAGTAATGACAAAATAAAAGGAATATAACTTTTGAAGACGTGGACAAGAAATGGTCTATAATCTTTTGTCAATAAGTGTCCACATCTTTTTTTTTTTTACCATTCATTTGTCCAAGAATATATATGTTTCCAGGCCCCATATGATAATGTTTTAATTTCTTTTTTTCTTATGCCAATATTTTGGTTAAAAATACCGTTTTTTCCCTCTATTTTTGGGTTGGTTATTTAAGATTTGTACTTTCAAATATTTAAATTTATGGTTAACCATGTCACTCTTTGAGATAACTTATAAATATCTTGATTATTTTTACCTCACAAATTATTTGATTTTTCAACACTTGTTTTTGAAAAAATTTGTATGAAGTATCTTAAGTTGATGATCACCCTAAATTAAAAATCTATAATATTTTGGCTACTTAATAGACTATACGCTAACTTATGATAATTCAAATGTCTAATTTTAGTCTATAACTTTTAAATTGATTCTTATGATAGTATATTTTCTTCAAAAACATGTTACCATTAGCTTTTTACCAACAAATTTTAGAAATATGTAAAGATTTTATCATATTAATGGAAATGACAGCAGTAAGATTAATATTTCTTGATTCTTTATTACTGGATCCAAATGGTCTATTTATACATAAGCCAATATGGCTGGTGAAGCTTCATAAAAGTAAATAACTATATAACTTTGGTAACTAATATTTGTTAAGGAGTTATTCTTTATAACAGAAAAACTAATTACAATTTAATTTCTAATACTCCACCTCAAGATGAACTATGAATGTCGTCTAGGACACTCATCTTGGCTATTAAAGGAAAAAGAATGCGAGCTGGTAAAGGTTTAGTAAATACATCTGCAAGTTGGAATTGCAATCGCACAGGCAACAGCTTTAGGAATCCATTTTGCAATTTATCTCGTATGAAATGACAATCCAACTCTATATGCTTTGTCCTCTCGTGAAAGATTGGGTTGGAAGCTAATGCTTGATTGCCGCAAAACATCACTAGTTGGGTAGAGGATATATTGAAGTCTTGCAAGAGGGATTGAATCCATACCAGTTTACATGATGTTAATGTCATTGCTCGATATTCAGCTTCAGCTGATGAACGCGACACAACGTTTTGCTTCTTTGATTTCCATGAAACTAGTGAGTCTTCAAGGAAAACGCAGTACCTGGTTGTCGATTTTCTAGTATCAAGGCAAAATGCCCAATCAGAGTCCGAAAAGGCCCTAAGTTTGAAGGATGATGATGGCTTAAGTAATATGCCTTGACCGGGTGCGGTCTTTAAATAACGGATGAGATGATGTACTGCTACTAAATGAGCTCGAGTTGGCGTTGACACATATTGGCTCAACTTGTTAACAGCGTATGTTATGTCCGGTCTCAAGATCGTTAAGTCGAGGAGTTTTCCAACCAACTTCCTATATAAGCTTATGTCTTTTAGAAGGTCATCTTCATCTTGTTTCATCTTTACTAATGGATCCATGGGCAACATTTTTGGCTTGGATTCGAGGAGTCCTGCCTCCTCAATTAGTTGTAATGCATATAGCTTTAAGGGAAATGTATGCCTTCGGACGACCGGGGGCCAATTCGATTCCAATGAAGTATTTAAGTGCACCAAGATCTTTGAGTTTGAACTTTTCATGCAGCATAAGTTTCAGGGAATCAATGACCGTAGAATTAGCACCAGTGATGATGATATCATCAACGTAAACCAATAGAGCGACGAAGTCAGGGCTCGAACCTCTCATAAAGTGAGAATAATCTACTTTTGATTAGTTAAAACCAAGTGAAAGCAGAGCATCTAAGAACTTCGCTAACCATTGTCGAGACGCTTGTTTCAGTCCATATATTGACTTATGGAGTTTACATACCAATTTCTCCCCCTGACTAGAAACAAGGTTATCATGTTTGTAGCCCAAGGGAAGGTCCATGTACACTTCTTCACGCAAATCACCATGTAGGAATGCGTTGTTGACATCGAGTTGCATAAGAGGCCAGTTATGTGAACAACTATGGTGAGCAATACTTTGATTGTGACAAGCTTAGCAACAGGTGAGAATGTTTCCAGGAAGTCTATATCTTCTTGCTGCGTGTACCCTTTTGCTACCAAACGAGCCTTGTATCGCTCGATGGTCCCATCAGGTTTGTGTTTGATCTTATAGATCCATTTGCAACCAATGGTGTGTTTGTTGGGAGGTAGAGGAATAATAGTCCAAGTGCTATTGGTTTCCATAGCACGAATCTCAGCCTCCATTGCTAAATTTCAATGTGGATATGGCAATGCTTGATGATAGGTTTGAGGCTCAAAATGAGATGTTATGTTGATCGAGAACACACGGAAAGATGGGAAAAGTTTACTGTAATCAACATACTTGTGTAAAGGGTATCTGGTGTGGTAGGTTATTGGTGGGGAATGAACCAACAAATCACAATGATATTGTTGTAGGTAGGAGGGTGTTTTGTGAGGTCTATTTAAGCGGCAAAGAGCCACAAAGACTGATTCCTTTGCTCATATTGCAGGTATGTTACAACTTACTATGTCTGTACCTTGCTTTTCTTTCCCATCGCCTTATCATTGGATCTTGGATTTTGGTGCATCTGTGCATATCTGTTTCAATAAGGCAGCATTCTCTTCTTCTATTACCTATCAGCACTACTGTGGTTCTACCGAACAACGCTCGAATTAGTGTTAAATACGTTGGCACGGTTGTTTTACTTGAGTCCCTTGCGCTTATGAACGTGCTTTACGTCCCAGAATTTAGCTACAACCTTTTGTCTATTAGTGCATTCACAGTCAATCCCTCAATATTTATTGGTTTTTCTGCCTATGTTTGCCACATTCAGGACACATCCACTTCCAAGATGATTGGAAAAGGTGAGCTACACAAAGGACTATACATTTTGAAGGACAATCCTGTACCTCCAGTATCTGCAAGTGTAAAGTACACAACAGATTATGGCATTCTCGAGCTGTAAGATTAATATTTCTTGATTCTTTATTACTAGACCCAAATAGTCTATTTATACATAAGCCAATATGGCTAGTGAAGCTTCATAAAAATAAATAACTATCTAACTTCAGTAACTAATATTTATTAAGGAGTTATTCTTTATAACAGAAAAACTAATTACAATTTGATTTTTAATATATCATTTATTGTATTCAAATTATTATTATTACTGATTTCTTTTTTTAAACTTCACTTTAAACTTATCCTAAGAACTTTTTAAAAATATTTTATTGAAAATATACGAACTAAAGTTTTGAACAAGATCAAAATTGAAAGTTCGTATTATTATTTTAACTAAGGCCGGGTGATTGGATTTTGGGGATGGGGAGAGGAGGAGAAAGAGAAGGAGTTGAGAATTTTCAACCTCATGCTTGTTTTTATTTCATCACAATCCCTTCTCAATTCCTTTAATCTCTCCTCAAATATCTCACCAAACCTCTTATTTAATTTTATCAAATATTATATCAAAGCTCATTTAATTCTTAACCATACTAATATACAATGTTATAATTAAAAATAAAAAATTGTCAAATTAAAGTACTTGTTCAGCGATATTAATTTACACCTAATGACTAAGAGGTTATGAGTTCGAATTCTTCCACCCAAGTGTTGTAATCTAAAAAAAAAAAAAACTAATATAAAATAAACATCTCCCTCTTAAATACTAATCCTCATACATTTTACTCTCTCTCCCCTCTTCTTTTTTTTTATATCCGTGATTGTTCAGGCCAACTTACGCATCTCGACTAATGTCACGGGACATACCGCCTGATTCTACAACATTTAGATGTTAAGGAAATTCGTAGAAAATTAATTGCTAAGTAGGTGGTCACTATAAATTGAACTCATTGTGTGTCCTAAGTCTCTCCCATCTTCTCATCAACTCTAAAGTCATTTTTATTTTTTGAAAGATTGTAGGAGTGTTTGGTTTTTAAAATGTACTTTCTTAAATTAAATTTGGATAAAAACAAGTTTTTTGTTTTAGTTCAACATAATTAAAAGTATGGATTTAGATTCATAACTTTTGGTTATAAATAAGTTTATGTTGATCGACTTATGAAGAATGTTTATTTAAGATGTTTAAAATGTCATTCAACAATTCTTTTTCTTAAGTTATTAATATTGTAATATTGAAATACTACTTTAGCTAAAAGAAGCAAAACGCTAACGTTAGAATCGTGAAATGTTGTTGAATTAAAAACAAAAATAACTTTAAAAGACAAAAATAATAGTCTTTCCCCCTCTCTTTGCCTTTCTTCACTATTTTTTTCATTACTTATTCACTATTTTTTTTTTTTTAACACCTTGAAATTAAATTAAATTTACAAATCTTTGTTATCCTGCCAAGTCACTAAAAACAATCCTGCTCTGTTTGCATTGAAGAAAACAAAAAATAAAAAGGTTCACGTGGTTAGGTCTTCGTCGGCCAGCGAAGGGAATGGAGTGAAGAGAAGAAAATGATTTTCCATTATTTATGTAAATTTCAAATAAAAAAAACATCTTTTTTAATTCTTAAGTTGGGTGTCTAATTTTATTTTAGTTCTTATATTTTAAAATTGAATATTTTTATTCTAACATTTCAATTATAGTCACTTTCAATCTCTAAAATAACAAAATAATTAGTTACACAACATTGTAATGTTGACTAGAATAATGATTCAATTAATTTTAAATTTTATTTCATCTATTAAATTTTAATTCATAGATGAAATGATTAATTTAGTTCACGTTAATTTAAGTTTTTTTTTAAAAAAATAAATATAAAACTAAATAAAAAAAACACACCATGATTAAAAAATATTGTGTGAGACCAAATAATGCCACATAGTTAAAATGTAGAAACACTTTATACATGTATAATATTATAGCTGACATTCGAGAAATGATCCTTTATTTAGGGTTATTGCTTCTTTTCTTTTTTTTCTTTTTTATTGTGGTAGAGCTTGTAACAGAATTGTTGATTTGCTTGCAAAAGCTCTAGGCTCGTGAATCCTCATGGTTTATTATGTAGTTTTATTTTTTTGATGATCCTACTATTTAAAATTTGGATTGTCTTTTATGTGAAGGAATTTTCCTACGCAGGTATTATCGGTGGTGATCAAGGAGCTTTTTCGCTCTCATTTAGTTGGTTGTTTAAAATAATGATAATAATAATAAATTTTTTCTTCAACCATCTTTTAATTGAACAATATTGTTCGAACAAAATCCTTTAAATTCTATTTCCAAACTACTATCTTTTTTAGAGATGTTCATTTTCCCTGCGGGAACCCGTCTTAACGAGGCGGGGAACGGTGAGAGAAAAAATTCCTAGCAGGAAAACGGAGTCGGGGACGGAAAATGCATTCTTCATCCCCGTTTCCCCGATCTCCGCCCCGTTTACAATTTTTTTTTATTAAAATTTTTTTTTTCTCATTTAATTACTTTATTTTTTAGATAAAATAAATATTTTTTAGTGAAATTATATTTTCAAATGAACAAATTTTTCTTGATAGATAAGAATATAATTGAAACTTATAATATTTTATAAGAAAATTTGATTATTTAAGATTATAATTCAAAAAATATAAAAAAAGAAAAAAAAATGAACGGAAAAAATTTCCCGCAGGGAACTCGATCCTCGTGAATTCTCTAGCAGGGAATCCCCACCCCGATTCCCGCAAAAAAAAAGGTGAATTTCGCAGGGATGTGGCAGGAATGGCGACGAGAAAGCCATTCCTCGGCCTCAGCCTGTGGACACCCCTAATCTTCTCTCATGCAAGCATATTCCAAAAGTGTGATTGGTAGAATTAGGGTAGTTTTTTTTACAAAATATATTTTATTTTTTGATTTAAGAACAAAAGAAAAGCTAAACCTTTTTTTTTTTTGTGGGAACTAAAATGTTGTGTTGGTCTTTATCACACTATTTTATTGTAGGGAAATTGTAATGAATTATCTAGTTTAACAAAATAATTACAAATTTAGTCAAATTTTAAAATATTTGCAAATCTAGTTAAATATATGATATTACTAATACTCATTAAATAGTATTATTTAGGATATTAATACAGTATTTTGTATTAATTATACGGTATAATTAGTATACAGTATAACTATAATTGCTAAATTTTTTTTTTTTAGTCTAGGTTTGTAAATATTTTTCCAATTTGACCTACTTCTAAAAATACTTAAGTGTTCAAAATTAGAGGTAGATTAATAAATAATAATGCACTTTGTTTTAAGAACAAAAATAAATTATTTTTTAGATTCAACAATATTTAAGGGAGATTTTTTTTGAAATAATCTTCGTTATGAGGACATACAAGATAATATTGGAGCTCTACTCCTTTTGATATATATATATATATATAAACTAATATGAAAACTATAGGAACAGAATATATCCATTTGTTGGCCAAATGCCTCTCACTACTCTTACTTGCATTTTATATAATTATTTTTAAATGTTTAGATGGGAAACAAATTATACTTTTAGTCGTAGCTGTAATTTGGCGTGAGGGGCTATTTGGTTGGAGTGAAAGAGGTTGCACAAAATTCTTGTTTGAATATGAATGTTTGTAGGAGAGGAGAGGTTACAGAAAAATTTTGTTTGAATATAGATGTTTATAGGAGAAATTACAGAAAAATCTTGTTTGAATATAAATATTTGTATGAGGGATTGTTGAAAACCATGTTTGAATATATTAATTAACTCTTTCTCATAGAACGTATATTTTTTTTTAAAAACAATT
This sequence comes from Sechiopsis laciniata, assembly GCA_037833695.1. Classification (NCBI taxonomy): domain Eukaryota; kingdom Viridiplantae; phylum Streptophyta; class Magnoliopsida; order Cucurbitales; family Cucurbitaceae; genus Sechiopsis; species Sechiopsis laciniata. The sequence goes on from JBBMKA010000003.1 coordinate 7,508,663, forward strand.
TATATATTAATTTCATTAATAACTTTAACAAAATGATTATCATAATTATAATGTACATATCAATATAAATAATATGAAAATTGTAATAGATAATCTATTACAATAAAATAATTACAAATCTAATCAAAATTTTTAAATATTTGCATTTATAGTAAAAAAATATGTTATTATTAATACTCATTATGTGATATTATTTTATCATTGATATAGTATTTTGTATTATTAATACAATATTATATGTTATTAGTATGTTATTATGTATTAATAATACCATATAATTATTAATACCTATGATTATGATTGCTTTTTTTTTTTTTGCCTAGTATTGTAAATACTTTTCCAATTTGACCTATTTCTAAAAAGAAAACCTAAATAATATTCATGTGTGATTATTCATTAACTAATTTATTCATATTAATTTGTTATCATAAAATAATTTTGGTTTGATCTAGATATGAAATGTTTATCTATTAATTAGCAACTTAATATGCTAGTGAAAATTAATGAGTTAGTGTCTCATTAAATTTTGGTCCTCAAAATATTCATTGTCCAAGTTCAATTTCAATTTATAGCTAACATTTTTTTTAAATTTTTTCTTCGTCTTAACCTATTTTTTTTTCCACTTTTATTCATTCTTCATTTTTTATTCCTTATACATTTTTAACTTTTGATATTTTTGTTCTTTTCTTTATATATTTTTAATAAATTTGTTTACCTTACTTTTTCAATTTTTTAATTCATTATATACCGTTGTTTTATTATTTACATTGATTTTACAATTTTTTTCTTTCTTTATTTTATTTGTTCTCTGAATTACTTTCTAAATTGAGATATATTTATTATATAGATGAGTTATTTTTAAAACACGTTTTTATAGAATATTTTTATTTTATTGATTTAATTAAAAAAAAACTTTAAAAAATTGCAAATTTATATTATTTTATATAATATAAATGGTAAATTTATTTTCTTGACAAAATTAAATCTACAAAATACCAATAATTTATAAATATTTTTTTAAAAGGTAACAAGGTTAATAAGTTTTTTTTAGTACAGTTATTTTTATTTATTAATTCTATAAGAAACTATAATAATATATCACCCATATTTATTTATAAAAAATATTTAAAAAATGATTGAAATGGAGAGTTTGAATGAGAGGTTGGATGAGAGGATTGAAAGAGAGATTGAAATGAGAGGATGAAAAGAGAGGTCGGTATGAGGTGATGGAAAGAGAGGTTGTTCTCCGTTCCTCTTCCTCCCTCAAAACCCAACCCCCTTCTCCTTCTTTCCTAAAAAACTTAGTCCTCGATGTTTTAGAATTGAACATTTTTACCTTTTCATTTTAATAATACTCATTTTTAATTATTGTGTGTTTTCTTAGCTTACTTTTATACCGTTGGAGTATTTGAGCTAATCGAGCCTTAAATTTTAGGTTAATATAGTTGTATATATAGCTAGTGATTAGAGTTATATTATGTGTATCTTAAGTTTCCATCCCTTCATTTTCTACAATAAACATTTTCTATCTCTAAATTTTTCATTCTTCTTGCTTCTCAATTGTTTAACCTTGTCACATACTTATTTAATTTTAATTTAAATTCACATGAAAATTAAAAATAATCACTTCTTCAATATATTAAAATTTAAAATTAGTATAATTATCATTTTAGTTAACATTACTTATGTGACTAATACTTTTGTTATTCCATAGATAAAAATGAACATTATTGATGCCATATATAAATAAAATGTAGGAACAAATAAAAAATTTCACTACTTAAAAAACTATGTGGTCCCAGCTGTAATGGTGAATGGTTTGTTTTATAAAAACAAAAGAAAATGAGTAATGCAGTAATGCTTGCTATTATCATTTGAAAAAAATAAAAATAAATAATGCTTGCTATTACGTGTATACAAATTTTGTTAATAAATAAAAGACAAATTTAGTTAAATTTAGAAAATAATTATAAATATGGCTATTTAAAAAAAAGTTAACAATCATAGTTATAAGTATTAATAATATATAATAGTGTATTAATATACAATACTGTATTAATAACATATAATATTGTATTAATAATACATAATACTCTATTAATGAATATTAGTAATATCGTATTGAACTGCATTTATGACTATAAATACAAATATTTTCAAATTTCACTATGTTTGTAGTTATTTTGTTAAAATTGACTATCCATTATAATTTCCTTAATTAAAAAATATTAATAATAAAGATTTTTTTTTTCTTTTTATTTTGTGGCACCAAATGGATGCATAGATAAAATGTAGATGTCATCTACCGATGAACACATCCGTATGAGAAGTTTTTCTTACAAGTATTAATATTACTAAGGTGGGCAAATATAATGATCAGAATCATTAGCCATAATGTCTTTCAAAAAAAAAAAAAAATCATTAGTCATGATGGAGGGTTAATTGTAAATATGGGTTATTTTTAAAAATTTACAATCAAAATAGGTTGTTTTTTTAAACATATTGTGAAAATGAGTCTAATATTTTGTATTTATGTGGTGATGAGCAAAGTCACCACCACCTTCAACTCTTTAAAAATGGTTTAATGGGATCGAAAAATGGATGGAAACTTTTTTTTATAATTATTATTTTCTAATTCTTTTTTAAAATGTGGTATCTTTATCCTTTCATATTTTTTAATTTCTAATTAATTTAATTAAACAAATATTTTTCATCTTAATTATATTAATTTTTTTATCCTAAAATAAAAGGATCATATTAATTATTTATATATCTTTTTTAGCCTAAATCATTTATACTAATTATGGATGAAATGAAAATGGAAAAATATTTATTTATAATGGAAATGGAAAAATATTTCAATAGGTACAACGTAAAAATTGTAGTTGAGATATAATTTGTTATAAAATTTTGTTCATATTTATATTTTTGTATGTTTATTGTTATCATAATGTTTAATAGTATATATTTTTTGTTGTAATATACTTTCACTAATAATATGATGTTTTATTAAAATAAGAGCTAATTATTATTAAAATTAAGAGCTAATTATTATTAAAATAAGAGCTAATTATTTTTTAAAACAAAAATTGAAAAATATATAATTTCAATTTAAAAAAAACTGTTTAAAAATAATATTGTAAGAAAATTAAAATAGTCTTTTAAATAATTATATTTAGAGATTTATATTTTGAATATATTGGTAAAAAAATATTTTTAGAATTAGAAAAAATTAAAATTAAAATTAAAATATGAACAAAATGGTATAATAATAATTATATAAAAAAATATGAATACTATTAGTATAATATGAACAGAAGCTTACGGAATTAAAAACAAAAAAACAAAAGCAAATTTTCAAGTAAAAATATAAATATAAACAAAATTATATAATAATTATTCTTTAACTATAACTTCTAAGAAAATTTTGATAAAAAATAAATGTGTAATAAAAAATAAATATGTATTTCTATATTTAAAATCAAATGCTTGGAAACTAAATTCGTGAAAATATATTACAAAACTGGGTGTTGCGTATCACGCATGCTCATAGTAAATAATGAAAACCATCATGTCACAAACTCTTTTGATATAAATGATTTAAGTTCAAAAAATATATAAATAATTAATATAATTTTACTAGTATAAATGATTTAGGTTTAAAAAATATATAAATAATTAATATCATTTTATTTTAGGAAGAAAAAATAAATATGATTATGATGAAAACTATTTATTTAATTGAATCAATTAGAAATTAAAAAATAAGAAATGATTGGGATGATATATCTAAAAACAATTTAAAAAATAATAATTAAAAAATGATTAATTGAATCGGTTTAATAATTAAAAAAGTATAATATATTTAATTGATTGAATTTTTTAATAATAATAATAAATAAATAAAATTAAAAAGAAACAACTTTCCATCCATTTGTCCATCCATGTTAAACCATTTTTGAAAAGTTCAAACTGAAGGTAACTTTACTATGGTCATTACTATAAATAGACAAAAAAAAAAAAAAAAAAAAAACTTATTTTGACGATATATAAAAAAAAAAAAGAACCAATTTTAATTGTAACTTAAAAAAAAAGACCTGTTTTTACAATTATTGAGAACTTTGATATTTCTCATTCGAACTTTTCTGGAAGGTACAGATATTATGTGAAACATGATCGAGAGATATCAAATCATGGCTGAAGAATCCGGGACCATCTTTTTTCCATTCAATAATTTCACTCTCCAGTCACAAGAACACAAAACTTCAATAAATACCCTAAACCCACATTCTCATAATCGCCATTTTTCACATTCAAGCACTTTGTCACTGCCATTCTGACCCGAAAATGGTTCTTGAAGCTGCTGTCAAGGCTGCCGTTGGTGCTCCAGATGTAATCGGAGACTGTATGTTCTTCTTTACAAATTTGTTTGAGTTTTTGTTTGTTGAATTTGCGATTGAGGGTTTGTTTTTGGGTTTTTGATCTTCTTGTAGGTCCTTTCAGCCAGAGGGCTCTGTTAACTTTGGAGGAGAAGAAACTTGAGTACAAACTGCATCTCATCAATCTCTCTGATAAACCCAGTTGGTAATTTCTTGAAATTTGGCTTTATTTTGGTTACGAGTGTACATTGAGGGGAATTTTTGGGTTAAGGGAATTTTTTTGATCAACTTAAATTTTGGAGTTGGTTTATCCGTCAACTTGTAGACTATGCATTAGACCAACCCAACTTGGTCTCGACGCTATATTTTTGAGTTGGGATCACAGGTTTTGCTAATCTCATTTCTTTGTTTCTAAAATTCAAATAAATGGTGTTTAAGAAAAATAAAATGCATGATAATACTTAGACGCACATATATAATATTTCAAGTTGAGTTGGATTGAACGATACAAAATTTGGCCGATCCAACCCAACGAAATCTATACGAACATAATCCAACCCAATTGAAAGAAAATTAACCTAACATTTACGGTTTGGGTTGGATAATGCTGGTTGCTTGGGTTGTCGATTTTTTTATATACCTCTAATTTCGGTTGAGTTTTAAATTTAAGGAAATGGGGTTTTGTGGATTGTTGATGGTTTTTGCTACAGGTTCTTGGAAGTGAGCCCGGCTGGGAAGGTGCCGGTGGTGAAGTTTGATGACAAATGGGTTCCTGATTCTGATGTGATTGTGAAGACTCTTGAAGAAAAGTACCCTGAGCCTTCTCTTGTTACTCCTCCTGAATTGACTTCTGTGTAAGACATTTTTCTTTTTTCAACCCTTTTTTTAAATTTGATTCTTTGTTTCATGTCTGAGTGAAGTCCACGCCTGGTTGTGTGTTGTGTTTGATGTTTTGTGTGCTTTTTTGTTGACTAATGTTTTCAACGGTTCAGATTTGAAGTTATTTTTATTTTATATCATCTTTTATAAGGATCAGAAGAATATGTTAATCAAAAGAGGTGCAGTTATCCCTTCCCACTTGACTACAAAGAAGAATCGTCCAATTATTAATAATCATCTAAAAGCTGCCCTTACTAAATAATTAACTATTATTTGTGTCCCCAAGGAGGAGGGGTCTCATAGAGGCTTAGATCTCCCGGATATAATTCTTTGGAGGTTTCAGTTTTGAAACTCGTAACTGAATTTAATTATAAAATCTTTTGTTGTCTTCTAGATCTGGGCCGCGAGTGTCTTGAATATATAGTGGACCGAACGGACTACGAGTTATAACAAAAAAGTGGCATTGTGCTGTACCAAAAGTCAAAAAGACTAGAAATAACACATATCTTAAAAAATCCAACTATTCCTGAGACCGTGTAGCACATCTCCAAAGGATTTTCCCCTTTCTGCTAAACATCTACCCGTTCAATGCTTCCATGAGCCAATCATTAATCTTCTTAGGGAGGCAATAATCAACCCCAACACCTTAAGAACAGATTGTCACCTTTTTGCAGTAAACGAACAATGCAAAAAACATATGGTCTAGGACTCCAGGGACTCTTCCTTTTGTAAACAAAGGCAATAAATGGAGGGAGATATCATCTAGCTTTGGAGCTTCTCGTGAGAGATTTCTATAGGTTAAAGACCATAATAAACCTTACTTTTTTGGGAGCTTGAACTTCAAAATTAAGCTAAGGATAACTGAACCTCATCGCCCCATTTACTAACTTCAAAAAAGTGTACTTAGCCATGAAAGAGACTGTAAGGTACCCAGCCTAGGGGTACACTTAGTAATAAGGGTATTAGTGAGGGTAGAAGGGTAATATGGCAGGGAGTTGATAAAATCCAAGATCTAGACTATATCAAAAGATAAAAGAACTACAAGATAAGCCAAGTTTTAACAGGACTTGGAATCTCCCATTCTCCAGAGAACAATTCTCTTGAGCCCACTATGACTTCACTCAATATTTTGGATGTCTTTTCCCTCACACAACCTCTCTATTTATAATCAAATACCATAACTAACTTCCTCACTAATTGCCCAAAAATCTCTATACTAATCCCAATTCTTCTAAGGCCCAAACCTATATTTGTGCAGAGGCTTCCAAGGATTAAAATAGAATTATGTTAAAAAAACCAAGTTGGAAGCTATCAATGAAAAGTGTGCCAAAACACGAAGCTTCCAATGTGGTTTTCTTGAATTTGTACTCTTTATTATGTTATTATTTGTCACACTTTCCATATGGCATTAGCCAGATTGTAATTGTGAAACCTTTCCTCAGCTTAATCCCAAACTAAGCATTGGTTCTAAAAAAAACCTCTATGTGCTCTGGGCTTATAGGGGGTCAAAGATCTTTGATTCTTTTGTAAAATTCTTGAAGAGCAAGGACCCGAATGATTGTTCAGAGCAGGCTTTGCTTGAAGTGCTGAAGGAGTTCAACGAGCATCTTAAGGCTCATGTATGTTCTGTAACACAAAGAACAACTATTTTATAGTGTTTATGATTCTACTCTTTTCATTTAAGGCAATGTCACATGGTGCCAGGGTCCTTATGTTGCTGGAGAGAAAGTAACTGCTGTTGATTTGAGTTTGGCACCAAAACTGTACCATCTTGATATCGCTCTCGGTCATTTTAAGAAGTGGGCTGTCCCCGAAGACTTGGCCAGTTTAATCACCTACAAAGAGGTACAATGTAGTTGCTCAAACATTACAAAGCTCGTGAATTTTAGTTCAATCAAGTATTTTCAAGTCAGTTATAGTGGTTTGTATTGGTTACTGGTTTTGTTTGTTCACTCTGTTTAGACTTTGCTGGCTTCTTAGATTGCCTGCAATTTGAAATCTATTATGCTGGTTGGTTTTTGCTCAACTAAACTAGAACTTGCACTAGTGGGGTGTATGTCTAACTGTGGAGAATCATTGGATAAACTATGTTCTTCCCTAAGCGTAGACGGTTTGATTCGACCCGCTCCCGCTTATTTTAATTTGTTATGTGCGGGTTTAGGGTTGGTCTTGTAATCCAAAGGGCTTTGTGGAACTTAGAGATGATGGGTTCAATGCATAGTAACCACCTATTTAGGAGTTAATGATAACCAAATGTAATATCATTAGGTAATTGCCCATGAGAATAGTCAAAATACACATAAGCTGACATGTAAACTTGCGAATATAAAAAAATGTGATTTTTTTTGACAACCAAATGTAATAGTGTCAAACATATAAACCAAATTTAACCCCGATGAATGAGTTCATCTAGTTATGTAGAGTTCGTGATGATTGGGATCAATCCTAATGAGGGGTGGGGGAATCTGATGAACTAACTTGGGGTTAAAAAGAACCTAATAGAATCGGATAGTTTAGTGGTTAAAAGAGTCTTAAAAAATAAAAAAGTTATGTGTTCAATTTATGATGACTACTTCTCTAGAAATTAGTTTTCTTAACATCTAAATATTGTAGGATTAGACAGTACGTCACGTTAGAATTGTCGAGGTGTGCCTAAGCCAACTTAAACTCTCACGGAGATATAAAAAAAGTAGATGCATTGTATGGTCTGATGAATTGTTGATTTTGTAGTTACTATTTGCTCGAGAATCTTTCGTGAAGACGAAGGCAACTCCCGAACATATAATTGCTGGATGGGAGCCCAAGGTGAATCCTGCATGAATCAAGAGATGTTTTCGTCCCAAGTTATAAAATAAATGTGGGGTTTAATCCTGAGAATGGGACTGGTTTGCTATGTTTCTTGTTATCTTCTTCCTCTTCGAATCGGCTTTTCGCTTAGAAATCTTTGATGCAGTACTCGTTCTTGTTCAAAGATTTTCTGCTAAGTCTGATGTTCTTCGAACCGTTTCAAAATTATGAATAAGAGGCCATATTATGAGCTTTGCTATATGATGCAGATATTGTGAGATTGTCACTCAATATATAGTAAACCCAACCAAGCACTTTATCTTAGTAAACTAAAAATTATAACTTTGTTGAATAAGCTTATAGAAAGTTCTATTTTACATAAGAGAAATGTGATTCATTTTAAATAACATATTTTTAAAGAGATTGAAGGTTTTTTAAGTTTAAACTATGCTAACTAAAATTTTCAAAACAGGAAGAAATGGTAATAAAAAAAAGTAAAAAGTAACAGATTGAATTCAATTTATAATAGTTGAAGTATTAACTACTAATGATATTAGATTGATAATTACATTTATATAGCTAGTTACAAACCGCTAACAAGAACATAATTTAATTGAACTAAAAAAAGAACTAGGTACTAGGGGTGATTTCGGTTCGGTTTTTGTCGGTTTTGTGTCAAACCGACAACCGAACCGATATCTTCAGTTTTTGAATAATTGGATCCGAACCGATGTCCAATATAGCATAAACCATTGGATCGTTTTCATTTGGTTCGGTTTTTGAATAATTGGATCCGATCCGAACCGATGTCCAATATATTAATAAATAAAAAAAACAATTTTATTATAAAATACAATTAAACCCTTCCCTTTTTTGAAAAATGTAGATTTTTTTTTTTAAAGTTCAAATTCCAATAGGTCTATACATGAAAAGAAAGATTTTTTTTTTTTTTTAAATAATAAAGTAAAAGAAAAAAGTGCCATTAAAGGAGAGAATACTCTTAAAAATATCACACAACCCCTGTTTGAACTTGGGATGATCAAGTCAATGAGTATAACGTTCACCAACGCCACTGACACAACATGTTAACGACATGCTTTAAATAATATATATAAGAAAATGTTTTTTTAGAATTTTTATATACATTTGGGTTCGGTTCAGTTTTTATTGGTTTTTTAAAATGAAAACCGAACCGAACCGAACCGATATTTTTCGGTTTTTTCAAAATCCAAACCAATGTATCTAAATTTGTGCTAAAAAACCGAACCAATCCATTGGATCGGTTCGATTCGGTTCGGTTTTTCCGTTTTTTGTTGCACCCCTACTAGGTACATACCCTTGAAATATAAAGAATAAGAATATTGACAATAAAACATCTATAAAAAGGACTAATATATATATATTTACAATTTCTCTCAAAAGTATGTTTCCTTTTTGGTGTTTAAGGTCAATACTACTTTTATAAGATTCTATGGCATCCAATTACTCTTTTCAAAAAAAAAAAAAAAAAAAAAAAAGGCATCCAATTACTAAGCAACACAACGTTGCTACAAGCTAGTTTATTATTATTATTTTTAAATAGGGAATATGGGAATATGAGTATTTCACAAAACTAACTAGCTTAAAAAAAAAAAAAAAAAAAAAATCACAAAACTAACTAAAATATAGCTCAAATGTTAAAAGTGGGTTGAACCTACAAGTGTTCGAATAACCTGACAACTCGAGCAACTCGATTCAATCCAATCTAATTTGAGGGTTGAATTGGGTTCAAATTAATGAAATTTTCATGAATTAAATTGGGTTTTAGCATAACTATATATTTTTATATTTATATTTATTTAATTATTATTTTTAGATTTTTGTTTCAATATTCTTTAAAATATTTTTTTAAGTTAATAGAATGTTTATAAATTTTTCTCAAAAAAAAAAATGTTAATAAATCTTTATGATTGAATTTGACAACATTGACTTCTTGATCAATTTAAGTGATTTTCAACTAGTTTATTTTGGAAGCTTCATAATTGAGTAAAAAAAATGAAATTGCAAGTTATAATGACCAAAATATAGTATTTCAATCACATTTTCCATGTTGAAATAATTTAATATAAAAGTTTGGGAATGATAAAAATTAGGAAAAAAATATATTATTAATTCTTAAATTATTTCAATTTGACATCTATATTTCAAAATTGAATACTTTTATATTGACATTTTAATAATAATTAAAGATAATTTGGATTTGAATCCCTCCCCACCTTAATTGTCGTATTCCTCAAAAAAAAAATTCACTAGATATCAAAATCATTATTAAAAAAGTAATTTTCCCTAAAAATGATTAAAAACAGTCCAAATAAAATATGAATTAAGAAACAAAAATTATAAAAGAAGCGAGATTCCGACGATCACGAGCTCCAGTAACCAGAAAAAAACTGATAAGTTGCATGAACATGGGCAAAATTTCGGATCATATTCGAAACGCCAGATCGCAGCTTTATCAATCTATGTCAGAGTCAAATGTTCGAAAATGGGTTGAAACCTTTCGAGATTCCAAATTCCTGCTGAAAATTTTCTGTAATTTCAGCACCCGCCATGAGAATCGAGAGCACAAAACTTCATTTTATACCTAAATTCTCACACTCAACCGCCAAGTTCATCCTCAGCTTCTTCTGTAATTCCCTGTTTCAAAGCTCCCCACCTGCCCATTTGATCAGAAAATGGCCATTGAAGTTGCAGTCAAGGCTGCTACCGGTGCACCTGATGTTCTTGGAGACTGTATGTTCATCTTTGCGGCAAAAGATTGTTTGAGCTTTTATTTTTTCTTCCAATTTTTCAATTGGGTTTTTTTTTTTTTTGCAGGTCCTTTCAGCCAGAGGGTTCTTTTAACTTTGGAGGAGAAGAAAGTTCCTTATGAACTGCATCTCATCGATTTATCAGATAAACCCAGTTGGTAATATCTTGTAATTTTGGCTTTTATTTTGATTACATTTAGGTTTTAAGCAAATGGGGTTGTGTGGATTGTTAATGATTTGGGAAGGTTCTTGGAAGTGAGCCCAGAAGGGAAGGTGCCAGCGGCGAAGATTGATGAGAAATGGGTTCCTGATTCTGATGTCATTGTGGGGATTCTTGAGGAGAAGTTTCCAGAGCCTTCTCTTGTTACTCCTCCTGAATGTTCTTCTGTGTAAGGATTTCTTCTTTTTGGTTTGATTTGATTCCTTGTTCCATGTCTGAGTATGCTTCTTTTGTTTAGTAGTGCTTTCAACAATGCAGATTAGAAATAGCACTTGTCTTTGTGTTTGATGTGTCCATTTGGTTCTGCTATACTTGTGCTTTTTTTACTTTGGCTCATAGGGGATCAAAAATAAATGGTGCTTTTGTAAAATTCTTGAAGAGCAATGATGGTTCAGAGGAGGCTTTGCTTGAAGAGTTGAAGGCGTTGGAGGAGCATCTCAAGGCCCATGTATGTGTGTCGAATATATCGAACAACTGTGTTGAAGAGTTTATGATTTTACTCTTCTCATATGTGCCAATGCCATGTGGTGCTAGGGTCCTTATGTTGCTGGAGATAAGGTAACTGCAGTTGATTTGAGTCTGGCACCAAAGTTGTACCAACTTGATATTGCTCTTGGCCATTTCAAGAAGTGGATTTTCCCTGAAAACTTAACTGCTTTATCCGAATACAAAGAGGTACGATGTAGTTGCACGTTGCACCGACATTATATAGGTGATCTTTAATTCTACAAGATTTCTTAAGCCACTTTCAGGTTCATACTTGTTATTAATTTTATTTTCTTCTCTGCTTAGACTCTGCTCGCTTGTTAGATTAGCTGCAGTTTGAAATCTATTGTTCTGGTTGCTCTCAAGCTCAACTAAACTTGAATCTATGGAAATGGTGTGTGGTATGAATTATAGAGAATAAGGTTCAATGTAACTACTCCCACTAAGCTTAGTTTTGTATGCACAAGTCAAATATAATTATGATGGAGGGCACGAGTTCATGTAGCTTTTTGGAGTTGGGAATTATTGGGATCAGTATTTGTTTTAGACAGAGCAAATAAAGAAGGGTCTTTTAGACAGAGCAAGAAAAGGGAAAGAAAAGAAGGGGCAGCATTAGTGGAATAATATACATTGGATGAATTATAGGATGCTATGATCAAATGTTGTTGTTGGGATTGATTTTGCAGTTGCTTTTTGCTCGAGAATCTTTCATGAATACGAAGGCAGCCCCAGAGCATATAATTTCTGGTTGGGAGCCTAAGGTGAATCCTCCTGCAGACCATGTAATTTCTTGTTCGGAGCCAAAGGTAAATGTTGCATCAACCAGGACACGTTTTCATCCCAAGTTATGAAATATTTGGTGTTTATAATCATATTAAGCATTGGATTGTTGTTGCTAGATCATTGAGGTTGCTGTCAAGGCTGCTGTTGGGGCACCCGATGTTCTTGGAGACTGTATGTTCTTCTTTTCCTTTCATCTCCTCAGCAAAAAATTGTTCGAGTTTTTGTTAATTTTGCTTTTGGGTTGTTTTTTGTTGCAGGCCCTTTCACCCAGAGAGTTCTATTAACTTTAGAGGAGAAGGAAGTTCCATACAAATGGCATCTCATCGATGTATCCAACAAACCCAGTTGGTAATATCTTGAAACTTGGCTTGTATTTTAGTTCCATTTGGGTTACAAGAGAATGATGGTATTAACGTCAAGCAAATGGGGTTGTGTGGATTGTTAATGATTTTGGCAGGTTCTTGGAAGTGAGCCCAGAAGGAAAGGTGCCAGTAGCGAAGATTGATGACAAATGGGTTCCTGACTCCGATGTCATTGTGGGGATTCTTGAGGAGAAGTATACAGAGCCTTCTCTTGTGACTCCTCCTCAATTTTCTTCTGTGTAAGACTTTTTTCACTTTTGGTTTGATTTTATTCCTCGTTCCTTATCTGTGTATATTTCTTTTAACATATGAAGCTTCTACCATATTTGATTTCCATTCACTTTTTGTCGAGTAATGTTTTCAACAATGCAGATTTGAAGTACCACTTGTATTTGTTTTTTTTTTATGTGTCCATTTCCTTGTCTCGCTGACTTTTGATTGTCCCTTATTTTAGCAGAATGTTTGGTGCTGTTGTAACTAAATTTGTCTTGTAATTTGAAAGCCATGTTTCTCTTTCTTCTTATGGAAACATAGATGTAAACACTAACATATTTTTTAGAGTTCAACAACATTTGAGTGAGAAAGATTCGAACAAATGACCTCTTAGTCATACATTTATGTTTTATGTCAGTTGAGCTGTACTCTTGTTGACACTTACTTATTTGCTAGAATTAATAGTGTAATACGTACAAAAGTTTTTTCTTGTTGAAACTATCAAGGTGAAGTGTCCCAAATCATTATATTCCAACGTTTTTTTTTTTTTTTTTTTTTAAATAAAAGTGTTTAAACTAGTAAGCATGCAAAACTTTCCATTAATCTTTAATTTCTTTGTGGAAGAAATAAAATCACGATACTCTCTCTGAATTATACAAATTTCTTGTTCACTACCTTTTATACCTCAAAGGAAGCTTTTAAATTTGATCTGCATTGGTTCATCGCAGAACAAGAATTTGCGAGAGAATTAGGCCATAAAATAACACATTGAGATTGTACTTGTAGTAATGGAAATAAACTTGTGATTTATTTATTAGAATGTTAGTTGTCTCGATTGTATTGCCTAATGTTGTACTTACTACTCGCAATATGGGGTTGGCCAAGATTATAACTGCAATGTCTTTCCTCAATCAAATCATAAGTTATGTTTTGGTTCTAACACAACTGTCCTCTCTTTACTTTGGCTCATAGGGGATCAAAGCTAAATGGTGCTTTTGTAAAATTCTTGAAGAGCAAGGACCCGAATGATGGTTCAGAGCAGGTTTTGCTTGAAGAGTTGAAGGCATTGGACGAGCATCTCAAGGCTCATGTATGTGTGTTGAATATATCGAACAACTATATTGAAGAGTTTATGATTTTATTCGTCTCATTTTTGCCAATGCGGTGCCAGGGTCCTTATGTTGCTGGAGAGCAGGTCACTGCTGTTGATTTGAGTTTGGCACCAAAGTTGTACCATCTAGATGTCGCACTTGGCCATTTCAAGCAGTGGATTTTCCCGGAAGATCTAACCAGTTTATCCGAATACAAAAAGGTTTGAATTTGTTTCAACCAGATCTTTTTAAGCCAGTACGGCAGTACGACTTTTTGTTTTCGTAATATCGGTATGTTTGGCCAACTTGCGTACAACTTGACTAATTTCACTGGACAACCATGTGACCTTGCTACATCTGGTTGATAGAAAGTATGTAGGATATTATGTCTTAGGTAGGTAGCAATCATGGATTGAACTCACTCCCTTTTAACTATCCAAGGTCCTTTTAATCAATAGGTCAACCCATGATGGTTAACTCAGTACATATTTGGTATTAGTTTTTTTTTTTTGGTTTACCTGTAGTAATAGGGTATCCGTATGACTAATTTCAGAATCCTATAAACTTTGTTGTTCTTTTAAGCGTAGATGATAGGCTCAATGAAACTACTTTCAGTAAACTGGTTTGTTATGCACAAGTCAAATATTGCTCTGACGAGTAGGATGCGACAAGCGAGTTCATCTAGTTTTTTGGAGTTAAAAATGGTTGGGATGGATATATGTTCAAACATAACGATAAGGGTGTTTAGCCCAGAGAAGAAAAGAGAAAGAATAGAAGGGATGTTAGGGTGACAGTTTGAGGTGGATAAGTGTACGATGGATGCATTATATGCTCTGATCAATTGTTCTTGGCTGGATTGTTGATTTTGCAGTTGCTTTTTGCTCGAGAATCGTTCATAAAGACAAAGGCTGCCCCTGAACACGTAATTTCTGGTTGGGAGCCCAAGGTGAATGTTGCATGAACCAGGATATGTTTTCATCCCAATTTATGATTCTCATCATTAGGAGTGGCCTATGTTTAGGAAAAACTCTGTTTCTTCTTCTTCTTCTTCATCCATTTACAACTACTCACATCTGTTCTTATTTGGTTCTTTTTCTATTATCTACTTGAAACTTAGTACCATTTTGGAAGATAATTGGTTAGTGAATTTTCTTTCTCAAGTCTTGGAAGACTTCACAAATGATGCTAATTCTCTCGACTGTTACTCGAATTAAACTCAACCAAGTCTATATCGGAACCTAAACTAATAGCGACCGAGGAATTTGGTAGCTTCAACTCTATTATCAATTCAAAATCACTAAACTAACTTTTAGGCCTTGAACTGTTGCCATGCACAGAGAGATCTTAATTGTGATTGAAGAATATGTGTTGATAAAATTGGGTTGAAGAATCTTAATTGTGATTGAAGAATCTGTGTTGATGCTAATTCTCTGTGTTGAAGAATTTTAATTGTGATTGAAGAATCTGTGTTGCCATACACAGAGATCTTAATTAATGGCAAGTTTGGAAAATTGCTAATGGCATCTCATACATTAAGGATTGTATTTAGACCCACAGATTATAATAAACGGTCTAAATCTAAATGCCTTGTTATATTAACCTATACCTTAAATATTGTTCATCTTGGCCTATAGTTAGGTCTTTGTTATAATAATGTGTTAAACACATTTTATAATAACTCACCGTTATAATAAATTACTATATGTTTTAAACCACCACCCAAACTATGAAAAAAACTTCATTTTGAATGTGCCACACAAGTCTTCAAGGGGTGGTGCAGTGGTCGAAGACTTAGTCTTTGAGAGTATGCTTTTCTCAAAGTTCTGGGTTCGAGACTCAGCTGTGACATTACTCTTTCGATGTCTTCGGTGCTTGGCCTAGGGACGGGCGTAGTTACCTTTGTTTCAAAAAAAAAAAAAATGTGCCTCACAAATTTATTTTATAATTACAAATATTGAAAAAAAATATTTGTGTTGTAAGTAATGTGTCACATTTATGAGTCGGGAAGTTTTTCACTTTATTTGCTACCTTTGGTCAACTTCTTCAAATAGATCCTCCAGAATATGAGGTAGCGTGAGCATAAGAACTTTGGTTTTTTTTTTTTTTTTTGTTCCTCAAAATATGATAGAAAAATGTGAGCATCAACTTGAGTATTATTATATTGTCAACCAAAGGTAGTGTAAGATTCTGATGGCGATTGAACTTGTTGAACTGAAAAAAACTACAGACGAGTTCTAGTTATTACCCTTTTTCTTCTTTTTGTTTTTCAAATCATCAGTGATAAAGCTTTTTGAATATGTGCAAATTTTCGGATCATATTCCAAACCCCATCATCTTATTGATCAATGTTAGAAAAACTCATAAATGCTTTGAAATTTCTTGATATTCCATATTCTTGCTTGAATGTTGTGTACCTTCTTATCCTCTTCCTGTAATTTCATTGACCCACCATGGGAATTGAAAGCACCCAACCAAACTTCAATTTATACCTTAATTTCAGCACTCACTCGCCATTCAAAGTGAAAAATGACCATTGAAGTTGCTGTCAAGGCTGCCGTTTCTGCACCCAATGTTATTGGAGACTGTATGTTCTTCTTTCCCTTTCATCTTCTCATTAAATTTGTTTCTAGTTTTTGTTAATTTTGCTTTTGTGGGGTTTTTTTTTTCTTCTTGCAGGTCCTTTCACCCAGAGGGTTCTATTAACTTTGGAGGAGAAGAATGTTCCTTACAAGTTGCATCTCATCAATCTCTCTGATAAACCCTCTTGGTAATATCTCCAAATTTTGGCTTGTATTTCAATTCCATTTGGAGGTATTTGGATGAGTAATTGCATGAGTATTTATTTTGAGGGATTAGAAATTGAAGTTATAGTAATAGCTCATTTGGGTGTGTATTTTTGTAGAAGAGTTGCAGGCAATAGCTCGTTTGAATATAAATTTTTGTAGAGGAGTTATAGTCAATACTCATTTGGATGTGTATTTTGGTAAAGGGGTTACAGAAATGAATGGTTATTTTAGTGGTTATAATAGTTTGTTTGGATATAATTTTTTGAAGAGGGGTCGTAAAAACTCATTTGTAATAGCGTGTTAAACACTAAAAACATACACCTCCTGAGTTTAAGCAAATGGGGTTGTTGCGTGGATTGTTGATGATTTTTGTAGGTTCTTGAAAGTGAACCCAGAAGGGAAGGTGCCAGCGGCGAAAATCGATGGCAAATGGGTTCCTGATTCTGATGTCATTGTGGGGATTCTTGAGGAGAAGTTTCCAGAGCCTTCTCTTATTACTCCTCCTCAATTTTCTTCTGTGTGAGCCTTTTTTTCTTTTTCTTGTTTGATTTGATTCCTCGTTCCATGTCTGAGTATGTTTTAGAATTTGAAGCTTATGCCTTATTTGCTTTCTATTTACTTTTTGTCCTGTAGTGTTTTCAACAATTCTGATTTGAAGTACCACATGTTTTTGTGTTTGTTCGATGTGTCCATTTCCATGTCTCACTGGCTTTTGATTGTCTCTTATTTTAGTGGAATCTTTGGTGCTGTTGTAGCTAAATTTGTCTTGTGATTTAAAAGCATGTTTCTGATAGGATCCGAATTTATCGAAGAACATTTATTGAAATAAACGATAAAAAGTATAGAGGAACTTGGAACCTTCTTTCTCTAGAGAATCCTCTTTTGAGCCCTAAATGAAACCACTCAATATTTGCATACCTTCTCCCAGGGGCGGAGGGCTAGGGGGTCATGTTTTTTAATATCATTTATAGTATAGATGACCCCCAAATTTTGTATTTTGTTATTTTTATGTATAAAAGTAGATCACATCCATTGTGGCTCTCTAAATCTTGAATTTTTTGATTTTGTTGTATATTGAAGTTTGTAACCGAGAGAATGTGACTAAAGAGTCGTTCAATTATTCATTGAGTGGCAATGCCATTATATAAGTGTTACAATG
>JBBMKA010000003.1:7526793-7544618 GCA_037833695.1 Sechiopsis laciniata
TTATTACCTAGAACAGAAGATGGCATTCGGTTAATGAGAAAACAAGCTGTGGAGACAGCATCAACCCAAAACTGTTTTGGGACATTCATTTGGAAGGACAAGGCCTTAGCTGTTTCAAGCAAATGCCTTTTTTTCCGTTCGGCCACTCCATTTTGAGATGGAGTGTCCGCACACGATGATTGATGAATGATACTCTTCTCACGTAGATAGGAACCTAGGATACCCAAAAAATATTCACCTCTATTATCAGTGCGCAAAATTTTGATAGACACATTGAATTGAGTACGAATTTCAGCATTAAAAGCACAAAAGTGATAAAACAATTCAAAACGATTTTTCATGAAATAAACCCAAGTAAGACGAGAAAAGTCGTCAACAAATGTAACAAAATAACGAAATCCTTTTTTAGACACAACAGGACTCGGGCCCCAAACATCTAAATGAACTAACTCAAATGGAGCGTTAGCTCGTTTATGAATCCTAGGACTAGAACTCAAACGATGAAACTTTACGAACTGACATGACTTACAATTTAAAGATGACACCTTATTAAACTCTGGAAACAACTTTTTCAAGACGGACAACGATGGATGACCCAACCGACAATGGATCTCGAATAGAGACGTAGTGCTTGCACATGCTACAACTTGGACTTGTTACTGATCTAAGATGTAGAGACCTCCAGCTTCATGCCCCCTACCAATAATCTTCTTCGTCAAATGATCCTGAAACAAGCAATAACCAGGAAAAAACGAAACGAAACAATTTAAGTCACGGGACAGTTGACTTACAGAAATCAGATTATACGAGAATGTAGGCAGACATAAGACAAAAGACAATGATAGTGTAGGGGTGAGTATGACCGATCCTGACCCCTGGACAGGAGACAAGGATCCATCAGCCAAGGTAACAGCAGGGAAACGTACAGACGACAACGAAGTAGAAAACAAGTTTATGTTACCTGTCATATGAGCAGTCGCTCCAGAGTCTATGACCCACTTTTTAGACGACGAAAGAAGACAATGATTGTTACCTGATTCAGCCAGGGTTGCAGCAGGAGGGAGTTTTAAAGACGATAACTGCGATGAAGTGTTGGAAGCCCAGAGTTTAGCAAACTCGTCAGTAGGAACCTTGCCATTTAGTTTGCATTTTGTGATTTCCATCGCATGAGAAATAACGCTAGTTTGCTTAATCTCAACCATATAAAATGGACTAAACAAAAATAGCAACTATTCTGAACAAAAAAAAGAAAAGAAAAAAAAAAGAACGAAAATACCCGGAATCGTCTCTGTCAGATCTGAGATAGATGAAGGCCGAAACTGAAAAACTAACTCCACAGACTCGTAGAGCACGACTTCACGAGAAAAATCCCAAAAAATCATGAAAATCGGAGCTTGGACGCGCTGTCATGCTCAATCACAAGTTTACGGCATGCAGATTCTGCAAACAGCACCGAAAAAGTCAAAAAATACCTGGAATCGTCTCTGTCAGATCTGAGATAGATGAAGGCTGAAATTGAAAAACTAACTCCACAGACTCGTAGAGCACGACTTCACGAGAAAAACCCCAAAAAATCACGAAAATCGGAGCTCAGACGCGCCGTCACGCTCAATCACAAGTTTACGGCGCGCAGATTCTGCGAACAGCACCGAAAAAGTCAGATCTGGAGCAAACGCGATTCGAAAATCGAAAAGTAACCACTCAACCTTGTTAACCTTGACGTTACGAACAAAACCCAATAAAAATCACCCCGATCCGACGTCTCACGCGCCCACACGAGCAGTTTCAAGATTCTGACAGCCGCACACTTCCGACGGCAAGTGTGGCTTCCCTGTTTGTCCGTTGACCGTGATTTTTGAGTAAGTTGTAGATTGGGAAGTGGGCTTTCGGAATATGTAGGCTGTGTCGAAAAATTCTGACGTACGACAGCAGAAACAGCCTCTGACAGCAGCAGCAGTTTTCTGACGTAAATTTCTGACGACGACGGCTGTTGGAACAGAAACCCTAATTTCGAATTTTGAAAAACCCTAATGGCTCTGATACCATGTAACCGAGAGAATGTGACTAAAGAGTCGTTCAATTATTCATTGAGTGGCAATGCCATTATATAAGTGTTACACTGGGCCTAACAGGTCTAATGGGCCTAGATCTAATAAAGCAATAAACTATACTAAATACAAATATACATTTATCTCTAACAAAGTTGACCTCCCAAAATAGTTTGAATCTGGTCCCTCCAAACTAAGTTTTCTTGTTCCGCCCCGCCTTCCCCTCAATCCTCATTCAACCTCTCATATTTTAAACCAACCTATTCTAATTCCTAACTAATTGCCCATATACCCCTATAACATCCCTAATTTCTCTAAGGGCCAATACTATCAGTTCAGTTTCCTTTTCCTCTCATGGAATCAGGCAGCTGCTTTTTGTTCTTTCTGTTCTTCTCTGGAATAAAAACACTATAGCTGCTAGAATCAAGATCTGCAAAAGTTCTTTCTAGTTGGAAGCTATCAAGGAGAAGTGTCCCAAATCACCAAATTCTGAAGCTTTTCCATAGTCCAGATGAAGTATACTATCTTTTAACTGGCTTGTATGAAGATTAAAACCATAATACTTATATTTTGCAAACAAGGTGTATGAATTTGTTCTACAATTGATATGTCATGGAACAAGAATTGGCTACATAATAAAGTCGTTGAGATTGTAGTAATAATAACTGTTGAAATGAACTCTTGATTTTTCTTAATACTTAAATAGTATTGTCGAATTGAGTACTCGGACATGGCATTGTCCAAGATTGTAATTGTGGTGCCTTCCCTCAATTAAATCATAAACTATGCTTTGGTTCTGAAACAATTTCTCTTTTCACTTTGGCTCATAGGGGATCAAAGATAGGTGGTGCTTATGGAAAATTCTTGAAGAGCAAGAACCCGGATGATTGCTCGGAACAGGCTTTGCTTGAAGAGCTGAAGGCGTTGGATAATCATCTCAAGGCGCACGTATGTGTGTGTAATATATTAAAAAATTATTTTAGTGTTTATGATTTAGCTCCTCATTTTTGGCAATGTCACATGGTGCCAGGGTCCTTATGTTGCTGGAGAGAAGGTAACTGCTGTTGATTTGAATCTGGCACCAAAGTTGTACCATCTTGACATTGCTCTTGGCCATTTCAAGAAGTGGACTTTCCCCAAAAACTTGCCCTGTTTATCTGCATACAAAAAGGTATGATGTAGTTGCACGGGCGCTATATAGCTCGTGCTTATTAACCCGGTATCAGGTTTTATATTTGTTATTAGTTTCTTTTTTTGCCCTCTCTCTACTTAGACTTTGCTAGCTCTTAGACTACTTGCAGTTTGAAACCTACTGGTCAGGTTGCTTTCTGCTTAACTAAACTCGAACTTGCCGTGATGGGGTTTGTTGTGTGTGGGTATAACTCATAGAGAATCGAGGATGAACTTTTAAACAAGTCAAATATAACCCCGATGAGTGGAATACGAGTTCAGCCAGTTCTTGAGTTCGAAATGAACGGGATCGATATAATTCAATCATTAAAAAATGGTGTTTTAGCCAAGGCCAGAAAAGAGAAATAATAGAAGGGGTGGGAGGGGGAAAGCAACTATGGATGCATCATATGATATGCTCTGATCAATTGTTGTCAGTTGGATTGTTGATTTCGCGGTTGCTTTTTGCTCGAGAATTTAAAGCTTACATTGGATACATTATATGATATGCTCGGATTCATTGTTGTTGGTGGAATTGTTGTTTTGCAGTTGCTTTTTGCTCGAGAATCTTTTTTGAAGACGAAGGCCGCCCCAGAACATGTAGTTTCGGGTTGGGGGGTGAGGGGGGCGAATGCGGCATGAACCAGGAGATGTTTTCAAACCAAGTTATGATCTTAAGCATGAGAATGTGGTTGCTATTTCCCAAAGCCTAAAAGAACAGTGTATTTATCACTAAACCTCAATAAAGTTGTGTATATTCACTATACCTCATCATTAAGAGTGCCTATGTTTAGAAAATGTTCTGTTTTTTCTTCTCTCCATCCATTTACAAATACCACATCTGTTTTCCTTATCAATTCCATATTGATTCTTCTTTTGTGTACTTGAAAATCATAGCAGCACTATTTTGGTAGAGCTTTGGTTTGTGAAAATACTACTCAAATCAAACTCAACCAAGTCATGTATAATTGGCTTGAAAATATGGTTAGCGATTACTAGATGTCGAGTAATTGGGACCTAACTAATATCGATTCCGACCCCGACCCCAACTCCAACACAAAGTTTGGTAGCATCAAACCCTTTCTTGTACCACGACAAGCTCGACATTAAATATATGCATCAGTATCAGCCTCGTGTTTTGCATCAAATTGTTGTCATACTCACCAAACATGATTTGCAGCTAAAGAGATTTTTTTTAGTCCCTACTTTGTTTAGAATCGTACCTTTCTATCTTTGACATGTTGATAATGTTTAATTGTTGTCTTTGAGATAATAAAATGGTTAATGACATTGTTGACTAGAACGATAATTAAATTAATTTTAAATTTCAATAAATTGATGATGTGATTTCTTTAGTCTTGACATTAATTTAATTTTTAAAAGAAAACAAGTAAAAAAGAAAATTCATGAAACACATATAGATAAAAATGGAGCATTTTTTAAATGTTACGGACAGAAATCTTGAAACATATAGATTAAATATAAACTTTTCTCAAAATCTAGAGACTAAAATGATAGTCAATTTACTACTAGCAATGTTTTCTAAAGAGAGATTTTGTATAGTATAGATCTATATGTTTTTTTTAATAATGATAAGTATTTGGGCCAACTTGTTACTAATGATATTTTCAAATTGCAAGAAAGTTATGTGTCACAAATATGTGTGTATGTATATATATTTTGTATGCATCAATTTCTCTCAATTTAATTGTTCAATTTTGCTTCGACTTGAATGCAATATTAGTAGCGGCGAGTAAAATGAAACCTATATGCATTTTTTTTTCCTTTTTTAAAACAATGAGATCCTTGCCCTTGATCGGATGAAGTGACTGTCAACTAAATAATCATGGGACAACATAGTTCAAAGACATCTCAACAAAATCGAACTTAATTAAACATGATAGACGATAATACAAACTCATAAGAAGTAAGCAAACTTGAATTTTGCCCATTAAAAATGTACCCGATAGTCCCTAAAAAATGCTGATGATTTTGGATTGCTAAAAGCTACTTGTCCACACATTATTTTGCTTCATTAAATGCCTCTAATGTCATATGAACATCAAATAATAAACACAAAGGACAAGTCAAGTTATTTGTATTTTCAATCAACCATTGGCGATAGGAGAAGAGTTTTTCGTCACCATCTATTACCCTACAAAAATTACAAATAAAATAAAATAAAATAAATCATACCTGAAAATATGTATCATACAAAATAGTTGACATCAACGGCTGGAATTAAGTTAAGGAAAATTAATTTTTTAGTCCTCGTCTAATTTTTATTTGGTTCATGTATTTCAAAATCAAACACTTTATTTTTTATATGAATAGTCAATTTTATTTATTGTGTATATTAAAATAATCAATTTATTAATATATTAAATTTTAAAATTGGCCTAGTCGTCGTTTTTTTTAGTTCAAATTAGGAAAGTGGGACTACAAATCCTACGAGGGTAATATTGCTCTCAAGTACATGCGTGACCATGGTGTTAAACTAGATTACTACCAAATAATGAAACCATCAAATTACCGACCCTTTCACAAACTGATATTGTTATCTCAAGAATTAAAATTGAGTAATATTATATTTTAGGAGTATAAGTGTTTGATTTTGAAACATAAAAACTAGACTTTGAACTTATGGACTAAAAAAAAAGTAATTTTCCATCAAATTATTACTTGCCATATGGCAATATATACCACATATACAATGATACAATTGATTTATATAACTGCCCTATCTTTTGACAAATATGACAACGTGGTATTTTTCAATTGGATATTATATTAGTAAGAGCAATGTAGTTTGTCTCATGCTAATATATATTCAACTTTTAACATGTGTACATAGGAAAATAGCAAGTGCAAAAAAGGATTAAAAAAATTAATAAAAAAAGGAATATTTACTCTTTTTTTAGTCCTTAATTTGAGATTTAATTTCAATTTAGTTCCTATAGTTTAAAATTGAACATTTTTATTCTTAACATTTTAATAATACTTACTTTTAGCTTTAATTTTTGTATATTGGCTACTTTACTTTTATATTTATTTTAAAAAAAAATTAAATTCATGTGAAAATTAAAATAATCACGTCATTAATATATGAAACTTAAAAGTAGTCAAGTAAAAAAATGAACATTATTAAAAAGTCATAGGTAAAAATATTTAATTTTGAAATATAAAGACTAAATTGAAACTGCATATCAACCTAATATTAAAAATGTATTTTTCCTTTAAAAATAAGGTCATAATCAATCTAGTGTACTTGGTACATGCATGTGTCTAGAATTATAGCTAGTCCCCACTATCATTTTTAGACATCATCCTTTGGATCAACTGTTTAGTCTCTTCATCAGCCAATATTCTATCATTTTTCCCTTGAGACTTAGAATAAGCTTCAAAGAACTCTCTATTTTCTTTCTCCAACTCCTTCCACACTACAAGGAAGAATAAATTTGTAAGATTGATCACAACATAAAAAACAATAGCTCAAAGCTGGTGACTAAGAAATAAGAAGTTCAATTCGACGACCTAGTTACTGAACTACAAAATTATCAACAAACCCGTGGAAGTGATTATTGGGGTGATGTTTGCATGTTTAGAAAGAGCTTCCATGCATTCCTCTTTATTCATGTGAAAGATCAAACACTTTTCGATCAAGTGTTGTACCTAAATCAAATTAAAAGGAAACACTTTACACATAATAAATGGTTGAATTC
This sequence comes from Sechiopsis laciniata, assembly GCA_037833695.1. Taxonomy (NCBI): domain Eukaryota; kingdom Viridiplantae; phylum Streptophyta; class Magnoliopsida; order Cucurbitales; family Cucurbitaceae; genus Sechiopsis; species Sechiopsis laciniata. The sequence goes on from JBBMKA010000003.1 coordinate 7,533,734, forward strand.
AATCAGATAAGAATATTCAATGTGTTTGAGCATAAATTAGCCCGAACGCTCATTAGTATATAAAATAAATAAAGGGTTGAATTCAAAAGGAGAGATTTGAAAGGAAATGGTTACCATATGAATGTAAGCAGCAGAAGAATCAGCCATTGTAATTGTTGTGTAGAGCTTATATGATGAATTTAATTTAAGCAAATATGTGTGTGTGTATCTATAAATAAGATGATGGGAAAGAACAAGAATTCAAGAGGTGAAAAGGGATTTGATAACGTGACAGTGACGGTCAGGAATGAAATATGAAGGCGTTGTTGTATGAGAAATAGAAGAGTGGGACCAGCCAATGGCAGCGTACCACGTGGGTGTTTGGTGATAATTGGTGGAGAGGTGATTGAAGGGGACTTTTGAATGACCAATCATTTGTTTTCATTTGGAATTGGAGGACGCCTCCTCCTTACCGCGTGATTGGTGGGCTCGCCCGACGTGAAATCTACGAATCAAACAAAGTTTTTTGAGAATTTTATATTGAAAAATTCATAAAAATTTATGGTTCTTATAAGAAAGTTGAGTTGCTTCTCTCATTTCAATTAATTTTGAGACATCACATTATTTAGTATGAGTATCAAATTTCATTAAGATGTAATTTAAATTTGATATCAAATAACAGATATGCGATTTAATAAAAATGAAATAAAAATTTAAATCAAAATTGGTATACTAAAAAAATTTCTAATTTCGTTCTGAGACAGAGTCTCGTCTAATCTAACAAAATCACATGCACAAGAAAATTTCAATTTGGTAACAATATTTTTAATTCATTGTTTTTATAAAATTTATTTATTTTGTCACCGTATATATTTATTACGTTTTCAACAATAAAACAAAACTCAATTACTTTTTTTGTTGGGTGGTTTTCAAATTTATGTTTGAATTTTGAAAAATATTGGTAAGAAAATAGATAGTAGTATGTAGAAGTAGTATTTATAATTTTAATTTTAAAAAATAAATAAATAACTAAATAATTATTAACTGAATTTTATCAACCAGCCAATAATTTAATAATATAAGTTTATATTTTGGGAAGGATAGTTTTTTTTTTTTTTTTTCTCTAAATTTAAAATCTTTTAAAACTTTTCAGTATCCAAAAATAGCCCACAATCTTCGAGATGTAAATTTTGTTAATTTTGTCCCTTGTTTCTTTTTCAAACATTTCAATTTTTCGTTTAACATGTGATTTGTGTACCATTCAAAAAATAAAATAAAATGGCAACACCATATTTCGTAAAATCATAAGCACCAAATTAAAACAAAATTCAAATTAAAGATTCTAAATAACTAATTTAACAGAAATTTTTATTTATTTATTTATTGAAATAGAGCTAAGTGACTCTTACCCATTTGAAAGAAATCAAAATTAACCAAGGTTATCATTCCTAACCATTTATAACTACAGAATAACTTTTATTTTAAAAAGTGGAACATTATTCATATAAAGTAATTAAGAAGCAATTAACGACTATTCTTTGCTAAAGTTGGTTTAATCTATCTTTTCATGCTTTTATATATACCTATTTTGAGTCACATTTTATTATTCTTTAATTTTTTTGTTTTTATTTTTATTAAAAAATAACAAAATGTGATACAAATTAGAATACATATATATACATGAAAGATTAGGTTAAAACATGACCTAAATTACTGTCATTAAAATATATATACATATATAGAGAGAGGGGGTTAGATCTCCAACTCCCAAATATTATTGTGCTCAACATTAACAACTATGTTCCATTTAATTCTCAATCGGGGGGAGAAGAATGCAAACAAAAATAAGGATAGAGGTTTAAATCAAAGGGAACTTTCATAAGTGGTCCGAACAGCAATTACAAGAAAAGTTTAAGAATTGAAGTGGGACCCAGTGGATAATAGATTGGGGTGTTCGAGTTGCCTACGCAACTGAGGGTGTTCAAACAACCCAAAATCCGAATAACCCGAACCAACCCAACTCAATTTGACAGGTTGGGTTGAGTTAAAAACATTTTTGGATTGGGTTGAGTTCAAAATCATGAATGTTTATGGGTTGGGTTGGGTCAAGCGTTGACCTAAAATTAATCCAACCCAACTCAACCAATCCGAAATTATTATTTAATTTAAAAATATATATTTTTACTTATAATATAATTATATATGCGTATATTTGTTTTATTTAATTATTATTGTTAGAATTTTTATTTTCCATATTTTTTAATATTTTTTCAAATCTTTATAATTTATGTATTATGATGAAATATATAATCAAATTATATAAAATATCTTTGTTAGTTTTAATTATATATTGGTTTTATCGAAGTCAAATTATGTCATCTAATTTTTTGTTTTAATTATCTATTTATTTTATGTTTTATAGTTCAAATCTTCTATATGAACCATGATTGTATATTTAAATTCATTTCATTACCTTGATTGAAGATTGTATTTTGTTTATATATAATGTAGAACTAATTTAATAAAAAGATATTTATAATTTATTATTGGACCCGATAACTCAACCCAACCCGAAAATATAAGGGTTGGTTTGAAAAAATTATCAACCCAAAAATTTGGGTTGGGTTGAAAACCCCCTCAACCCAACCTAACCCAACCTATGCTCACCCTTATTGGCAACTACTGATGCAACATGTTTTTTTTTTCTTTCTATTTTGTCAATTGTTTTCTATATTTTGTTTTTGAAAGAATTTTATTTTTTGTTTGTTGCTCTATTTTCTTCTAAAATTACCAGAGAAGTTTAACACCATTCAGACAGAATTAAGCCAAATTTACAGTACCCAAAATCAATCTTGTTGCAGTTTTACAACTACACTTTACCACATAAAACATGTAGAATGTAGAGTTGAAAAGGAAGCACCAAACACCTTGTTCTAAGAGTGAGCCTGTGCATGCTCTGGTTTATGCTGGTACTCGTAATCGAGATGAACAAATGCTCTCTCGATCTCAGGTAGGAGCTCAAGCTTTTCTTGCAGGGATTCGCCAATGTCGTGTGCCTCTTCTAACGGCATGTTTCCAGGCAGGACGATATCGACCTCGACGAAGTAGTGTGACCCAAATGTATATGCTCGAACTGTGTCGATGTGTCTGATGGCCTTGTGATGGTTCCAACACAGGTAGGTTAGTTTCTGTAGATACTCAGGGGCAGCTGATCTTCCAACAAGCGAGTTCACGTTTTCTAATACCGTCATTGACCAGGTGCGAATAGTGTATAAGGCCAGCTGTAGAAGTTCACAGAGCTCAAAGAGTAAACATGGGCAGATTCTACAAAGTTGACACTCACAGAAACTAAAATGAAGCACAAGAACTAGATATACAAATCCTGAGTATGTATTATTATGGCCAAAAGCTCTAGGAATCTTTATATTCGTGAGTGTCCAGACTAGATTACGCGTAACTTATCTATTTTCATGAAACGACTGTCTGATCCTAGTACATTTGGTTATCAAGGAAACTTGAAGGAAGTTAATTACTACAGTTGGTTATGAAAGAAACTTAAAGGAAGTTAATTTCTAGATGTTCATCTTTTAGTTCTTCAAGACCCACTTGATTATTAGGCCAATTCATGGTAGTTGAAGTTCTCTAATTTTCTACATACTGAAAATGTACAGGTTCATAGTGGCCCAGAAAAATTCATTCTGAAGGGGTTATATGTGTATAAGTTCAAGATCTTATAACCAAGATGCACATTAAAATAAATATGCAATTAAGCGAGTTTCAGTTTCAGCAAATATGCATACTAATGTCTAATGTTAAACATGCAACAGCAAGTAATGCATTCAAGATGTGAGGCAAACAATATGGAGAAAGAGAAAAACTCACAATAATAGCTCCAAGAGGGTCCAGCCAGCCATCTATATAATTAGCGAGGAGTGCAGCAACGAGACCGATCGAATTGGTGACCACATCAAAGAAATGATCTTGTGCATAAGCTTTGACTATCTCGTTGGTGAAAGTGCGGCAATAAAAGACTAAGAGTAGTTTCACCAGAGTGACTGAAAGCATAATGCCCACGATCCATCGCTCTTGCTCCTTAGTTAAGCTGAACTTAGAATCCTGAAAAGAAGAGTAAGAAAGAAAGTAAAGAAAATGGATGGCAAAACTTCTGAACAGTGTGTAACAAAAATCTATTCCACTATATAGGAACACAGCTTATCTGCTTGAGGGAAAAACTTTGGGGAAATTCACGAGAAGAAGAAAAAGATGATTCTCTAGCTACTTACATCTGATAATAGAGTCCGAACTGATTCTAATATTATCTGTAATCCAAGAGTCGCCATGACAGAGGCAAAAACAAGAATACCCTGCATTAGAACAAAAAATTGAATATAAGTCCACTAGTAGTTAGTGACAACCCACAATCGTAGATCATTTTTTACTTTAAAGAAAAAAGACCTAACATTTGATGGATGGTCATGACAAAAGACCACAACTGTTATTAACTCAAAAACAAAACATTGATAGATGATAGAATGGTACGATTTTTTTAAAGGATTTGGTAGTTCTCAATTTCCTTCTCTTGAATGCAAGAGAACTCATCTAATTCGCGTTCTACTTGCTTGCCTCGGAAAAGAGACACAAATCCAAAATCTTAAAATACAACAAATCAAGATTTCTTTTTTCTTTCTTTGCAATGGTCAAAGAAGAAACTAAATTTTTTTAAAAAAAATCGGGTAACTATGCCCGTTCCTAGATCAGATACAAGAAGACATCAAAGGAATGGAGACATAAAAGGTGTTTATAAATTGTCACAGGTAAGTCTCGAATCTTGAATCTTGAGAGAGGACACCTTCAAAACTCAAACCTTCGATCACCGCGTCACCCCTTCACGACCAAAGAAGAAACTAATTGATGAAAAGTGGGTGGGCCAACTAGGATAAAGAACCAGCAAGCCCAGTTTTAGCAAGATTATGAGTTTATCCATTCAACTCTCTCCAAATATAAAATTATAATATTTATATAAAATATAATATCATATCTCAGAAAAGACGTGGCAGGAGATAAAATGTCAGACGTGTTACACTCCAGCCAGCCGAGTGGAATCAGATCACACTCGAGTCAGAATACCCTCTTACTCTTTCCCCCACCTCTGGTTCTCAAGACACCAAACCTTCGGCGTGCAGATCATCTTTCATTGCAGCCTGCCTAGCCATCCTTGAATTTGCATTCAAAGCTGCATCTATGAACAGACAGGAAACTAAGATCCTTTTCATGCACAAAAATCCAAATACCAAGGTCTGTCGGTCTTCCTATCTCTTAGATCACATTTAAGAACTGAGAGCCATAGCTTGGAGTCTTGGACGTGAATGTCTGATTCAGCAGGATCAATAGAGGTATGGTAAAAAAAAACTAATCTATTTATTGATTTCAAGATCCTTCATTTAGATTTAATAAAGCTAGTTACAAAGTACATCTACCGAGTGCCAAATCCAACTGTAAGGGATTTGCAAACCAAAATTGTTTGGAATTATTGAATTCCAATAACATCCAGTTCCGTTCCCCTTTTACTGAAATTTCATTTGACTGCTAAAAACTTCCTGGAGCTTCCAAATTTCTTATCGACATTTTCGAGCAAATGAGAATTTACGGTTTCTCCAATGCCCCTTTCATAAAATAAACATTTTTCCAGTTCCAAAGAAACCACTAACAAGTTTTCACAACGGATTTACCAGATGGATTAAAATGCCAAATAGATCTGTTTGGATTACCTCTCACTAAGGAGAATCCTAAATTAGATTTGCCTCTACATCCTTTATGCAAAAAATACTTCTTTTTTGCTTTTCTCATACAGTGTTATGCTTGGCTAAAATAGATCAACCACATCTTTGTACTGCTTTTGAATGTTCCTCAGGCTAAATCGATCGTAGTACTATAGAAATTGAAATAAATAACTGAACTCTAGTGCATAATTATCGAAGTACATGGAAAGTTCAAATATTTTTCATTCATGCACATACTAAGTGAAATTGCATAGCTCAGAAACAAATATAGCTTTAGAAGCAGTCCACGTTCTGTAGTCTATAATATGTTAGAAAAATATGAACAATAAGAAGAATCAGATTATAAGGCAATTAGACTTTTTAAAAACAAAATAAAGGATTTCTAAGGTATTCAAATGGAAGGAGTTTCAAGGAGTACACAATGGCAAAAGTCAATAGATAGATGACAAATCAATAATAGTTTTGTGACTTTAAATCAAACCTAGTTAGCCCTGAATCGAATTCCTGATAAGATAGAATTTTTTTACTTAAACTTTAACATACCCAGAACTGGGGGAAGGGAAAAAGTTAAGAACACAAGTTTCACTACAAGCCAGTGATAAAAAAAAAAATGTAGACGCATGCAGTAGCAGATGAACTTAGGTTAAACTAAACATATATGATCATTTTTCACCATGCCTCTTCTCCAAAAAAAAATTCACCATGCCAAAGAGTAAAGAGGAGGAAGTTACAAGAGTACTACTTACCAAAGGCTGCATACGTTTTTTGCCAATAGGATACCGGTACGGGTTTGGTGTTTGCATAGAAAATGCTGTAAACCATAGGATGAAACCAGATAAAAGATCAAGAAGTGAATCCAGTGTGGATGCAATTATAGCTAGGGAACCACTTCTAATGGATGCATAAATTTTAGCTATAAACAGAACCATATTGGCAACATTTGATATTCTGATAGCAAGTGTTTCACTCTTTGCTAAGTTTTCACGTTCTTCCTGCAACCACCATAAACAAAATTCGGTTTTGAGCACTGAAGATTATCCTTTTAATTAAGAAAAGCATAGAAGCACATAAAAATATTAACCTTAGACATTCCAGGAACATAACCACGATCGGTTAAGGCATCCATTTCATTAAACCCCTCAAGCATTTCTACCTGCTGCTGGTAATACTCAGCTACATAATCTTCGGGAGCTGAATTCACCAAAAATGTGTCAAGATTCAAGAATAATATGAATGAAGCATTTAGGATCTCCGTTGTTTATTAACTTTCTTCCTTTATAAATTGATATCTAACTATGCTCTCTGCTAATTCCAAATTATATAAAATGGTTATAGCTATACAAACAGACTACAGACACATGAAGACATACACATGCTTTTACAAAGGCAAAAAAGCTTATGCAGGAACAAACTTGCAATTATAAATTTTAACAGGACCAAGAACTATGAACTAGCCAACAAAAAGATGAAGCCCAAAATAGAGAACAACTTTCTACTCCATAACCCAAAACCTCAGAACTTGAGGACTTAAATATGAAAAAAAAAATCACTCAACTGTAAGAATCAATCAATCACAATGACCAAGTCAGAAAACATCCACATCCAATTGCAGGAAAAAAATAATTCTCTAGCTTCCAGTTCAGGCCCTAGAAACATTGAAATACATATTCTCCTCACCAAATTTTAAATTCATCCAACGAATGGTGAAGTCAATAGCTCAATAAATACATAAATTAAATCAAACGGAACCCACAATCCCCTTTATTCGACGCAAAAAATAATCCAAAATCAGACGAAAATTAAAAAAAATCCCACTATCAAAGGACAGAAATTAAAGGAAGTGGCGATGTGCCAGAAGAATCAATACTCCAAACAAAAAATAATTAAACGAATATAGCAAATAAGTAATCGAGAAAACAACAGCCCAATACACGAAAAGGAATATTTGCAGTAAAGAACAAGGCACGATGACAATTAAAATACGATATTGACAAAACAAGAACGGATCGGAACAAAAAAGAAGAACAAACATGATTCAAGGGAAGGAAATTACTCAAAACTCCAAGGCAGTCATGTAGGGCTCGAGAGGGTTTCTTCTCCTTGTGTTCTGGAGAGAGTTGAATGCCGTCGAAGTTCAACCGCCATGAGAGGTCGCCGGCGCTGGACTGGAGCAACAGCGAGCTCTCCTCGATGGCGACGACGGGCTGCACCATTTTTTCTGCGAGAAATGTAACAATGGCGGAATCGAGAGATTGAAGAAGATGAAGAATTAAGGGGGAGAATTTTTGTGGTGTAGATTGTAAATTTAACGAGAAATTAAGGGCATTTCGGCAAAATAGAAGGTTCGGTTGTTTACTGTTGTGGTTAGCGGAGTTTTGCAGCGTACGATAATTACGAACCAGTGACAGTACAGAAATTAAATAAATTTGTTTTTTTCTAAAAATATAATTCCTCGTGTATCCCTTCCATTGCTTTGATATTCATTTTAAATTTGGACTTTTGACTAAAAAATGTATGAAAACCTTTTTTGTTTTTTGAAAACCATCCTTTTAATTTGTTATTCTTAATAGTTTCCAACTTTTTATTGGTGGAACTTGGAAAGTGCCGCAATTTTGAGCAATGGATTTTTTATAATATTTGGTATCTAAAAAAAAAAAGATTATTTAAAATATTGTTTAATATTTAATAACTTAGTCCATTATTTAGCAAACAAATCAGCATATGTTCAACAAAAAGTTATGCATAGGTTTTTTTTTTTTTTGAGAATAATTCAAATATAGATAAGAAGATGAGTATCATTATAGTTATTTTTATCATTTTTGTCTTATACATCTTCAATAGGGATATATATAGGTTAGGTTGAATTGTTTTAAGGTGATTTTTGAACCGATTCAAATTTTCAAATTGATAAGTTCATCAATCCATTCAACTAGAACAACTTAACTTAATTCATCTATTTTTTAATTTAGTTGGGTTGTGGTGTTGTTTTTTTTGTTTTAATTCTTGTATATTTTTATTATTTACTTTTAATTTATAAATACTTAATTTTCGATTTTAGATAGTTAATTATTAAAAAAAAAATTACTTATTTCACTAAATATTTTTAAAATAAAATCGAACAAAAATAGAAAGTTAAATAAAATTTTAGTATATATATGGGAAAATGGATATCGGACTTTTATTATTATTATTATTATTTTGGTTCGAGACAAAAAATAAAATAAATGCTAACAATTTTCGAATAATATTGCAGAATCAAGGAATTTGAAATGCACAACTGGGGTCCACATTTGACCCTACCACCTTTATGGACTAAAGATCTTTTGTCTGAGAATTTATAGAGTGCAATTAAGGTACATGGACGCGTCGTGGACCTCTTTTTTAATGACGGTTGGATTTGAGAAATTAACTAATAAGTCGTTAGATTGAGTGGTGTCAGTCTAATTGGGCCCACTGGAGATTTGTTTTAATTATTTTATTATTGGATGCTTTATAATTAGGGCGGCTAACAGTTGGGTGGGGGCGTATCTTGAGTGGAAATGTGTTTGGTTACGTGGATAGCAATAGTAGCTGAGTAGATAAGCGTCCATATCAGATGCTGTCTCGTGGGAATAACCAAACTCTGGCGTCTACGTCACTGGGATCCTTCTTTTTTTTTTAGCTTTTTGGCTATTATGTTTTGGATAAATTATATTAAAATGGAAGAAGGGTAAAATAGTAATTTGGTTTGTAAACTTTGACATTTCTTCCCTATGGGATCTTGTATTTTTAAAAGTTTAATATTTGTCTATAAAATTTTAAATTTATTTCATTTTAGTCCCTAAATTTTTTTAAGTTTAATTTCAATTTTTGTAGGTGTTTGGATGCAGTATCAATGATGCGTTATTTTGAGTAGTTAAAATTTGAAAATTATAGCAAAAGATTCGTTTGGATGTAGTTTTTTTTATAGAATAGTTAGAGTTAATAGCTTGTTTAAATATGAATTTAAAGTAAGTAGTTGTTTTGAGTAGTTACAAAAAATTATTATTATGACCAGTTAAAATGAGTTATTTTGAAAAATTATAAATTATGGGATGAGTAGTTATTTTGAGTAGTTTTAAATGAATGATCAGTATAAATGAGTGGTTGGAAATTAAGACTTGTTTTAAGTAGTAAAAATGAGGAGTTATTTGAAAACTTACAACCACTCAAGTTTTTTTAGGAATAGTTAGTAAATACTAATTTTAAACCCTCCATAAATTCGACAAACATAAATAATCCCTTGTGTTTTCAACCAAACTTAAAATTTGTCCACATTCTAAATTTGTAGTCAATATTAATTGAAACTTTGTAAAAAGTAGTCAATATTAATCGAAACTAGTTCAATAGTATCAATAGTTTTACTACCATCAAACACAGGTAGTGAACACATTATTAAAATTGATAGAAGATGAGGATAATCTTTCCAAAGAAAAATAAACAAACAAAATTAAAAGGATCAATTTTAAGTGTGGGTTAAAGTTAAGCTTTGAGAGTATATTGATTAAAATTGGGTTTTTAAAAATTTAGAAACTAAAATAAAATAAATTTTAAAGTTTAAAGATTAATATTAAACTTTTAAAAGTTCAAAGTAATATATTCGGTAAAAAATACCAATAAACTTTGAAATATTTTAATAATACTTTTGGAAAAGAAAACGTTCCTAAAACATTTTTGTTTCAATGTCAAAATTACTTTTGATTTTGATTTTTTATTTTTAAAAAAACATCCTATCAATTTTGAATAAAATATGTTAAATTTTTTGCTAAAACATTGCATGACCTTTCAAACATTCACAAAATATTCCTGCTCAATAAATCATTATTATTCTGATTTTTTTTTGGTTTGCATATATTTTTGTAGTTCACAATAATTTGTGGAGATAATTCAAACTCATCACCTATTAATTATTGAACATACTCATTCAAAAAAAAAATCATTAGACATACATTAATATTATTAAGGTTAAAATACCATTTTAGTCCCTAGACTATTGGGTTTGTTCCATTTTGGTCCCTAGACTTTCAAATGTCAAATTTTAGTCCCTAGACTATGAAGTTTGTCCAATTTTAGTCCCTAGACTATAAAGTTTGTTCAATTTTAGTCCC
>JBBMKA010000003.1:7554512-7569965 GCA_037833695.1 Sechiopsis laciniata
AAGTAAAAGTGTTTGATTTTAAAATATAGAAACTAAATTGAAATTAGACACCAAATCAAATCATTAAAATTGTATTTTTCTAAAAAAAAAAAAAAAATCTCAACGAAACATTGAGAGCATAAATGCAGATTTGAGAGCATTGGTCCAACCACCAAAGCCCATAGGCTTTGAGATATATTTGTCCCACATCGGCAACACTCAAAGGAGGAAGTGAGGGCCGATGCTATATAATGCATGGGAAAATCGAGGTTCCTCACTTACCTGGATGGGGTTAATGGGCGATCAATAAGGCCCATTTCCTAAGCCCGTAACTTCCCTTGCACGTTGGAGGTGTACTGGCTTAAGGCCTGCCCAAGTGGTGGCGCCTACGTCATTATTTGTGCCAGTGGGGACCAGCGTTCGCGCGGCCCTCTCAATTCACTTTATTAAAAATTTATTTTATTTTCAAGCCAGCGACGTTGAATTTTTAATTTGGATTAATAAATAAAGCTCTGTTGCAAGCTTACTTAGGAAATGGGTTTTTAAGGTTTCGTTTGATAATAAAAATATGAATATATTATAATAATTGTCACGGGGCATAAAAACTATATAAATAGTTGTTTTTTTTTTTTAAATGGTAATCATTTGAGTTCGTCAACTCAAATTGTCGAGCATTTCATCGCAATCGCAGCTCATATCCACAAATCATGTTCAAATCAAAATCACACATCTTCATTTTCCTCTTGCCCTTTTGATCCATTTAGCTCTCGGGCTTTTTTCGCCTTCTGGGTTCAACGATTCCCTCCCATATCTATAGCCCTTACCGTCCGATCTCACTTTCGGAAATGCCATCCTCACCGTCGATCCTCAACTCTCTCTCGCCGTCGCCGGCAGCGGCGGCAGCTCTGAGATTGTAAAAGCCGCGTTTGATCGATACAGGGAATCATATTCAAGCACACTTCTGGGGTTTCTATGTTTGACAAGTTTTGGGGAAGACGAAGAACATTTGTTTACGATATTAGCGAATTGAAAATTGTCGTTCACTCGGATTCTGAAGAAGTAAGCCGGAGTTGTGAAATTTTCTTGAATTAAGTGATTTTCTATGAGCTGATGATCTTCATTTTCTTTTTCCAGCTTCAACTTGGCGTCGATGAGAGCTATACGTTGTTTGTATCAAAGAAGGATGCTCAGTCGATTATTGGGGAAGCCACAATTGAGGTAGAATCGTTGATCTTAGTCTGCAATAATCAAACTCATTATTTCTACTTGCAACTCGACTAATGTCATTTTACAATCACTTGATATAAGGAATGTCAAGAAAATTCATAGTAAATTAATTATTAGTAGGTATCACCTCTTAGCTTCCCATAAGACTCTCTTGACTCCATGATTGTTAATAATCGAACTCTTATTAAGTTAGAATGAAGAAAATATTGTCATGAACATCTTGTCTTGAAATCGTATGTTCATTTTTTTCAAGTTGCTAATAAATGCTTAACTATAGTCCAAATCCCAATCTATCTGTCTACTAGTTCCCCTGATTCTCATCTACTATATTTACAGAACTATGTGTTATGCAAACAGTTTAGGGTTCAGGGCATATCTCAACAATATGAATGTGCTGAAATTTCTATATTGATTCTAAATTGCATATTCTTGTCACATGAAATGGACCTAGTTATGCCAGCCATTAGTAACCTATCTTAAAGGTCGGAGTCCAAATCCCGGCTCGAAAGGAACAAAAAAAATGGCCATAGCCATCTAGGTTTATATTTGTCTCTGTGGGATTCTCTTACGTCTTATGAATCTTACTTTATGATATACTCATCTTTATTCTTCTTCACTTTTTCTACTAATAAGTTCCACATATCCCACCACTGCTACACTTTTCAAGAAGAAATTAACTGTTGTTTTTAATTTGAATTTGGGTATGCTGGTATGTGTTGTCCAATCATCCTTTGGCTTCATATTGATCTTTTGATTTTGCAGGCAGCTACTGTTTATGGTGCATTGAGAGGATTGGAGGTACCCAGTATTTCTCTTTCACTATTCTACTGTTCTATTTGCCAAAACAAAGCTTAACAGTTGGATGTTTTTCAAAAGTTTCAGCTGCAGTAGTACATGACTGTCACCGTTGTCTTCACTCACCTCTTTAATTCTGAATTATCTTAGATCCTTTTTCTTCTTATGCTACATGTTGGCGTAGACATTCAGTCAACTTTGTACTTTCAACTATGAGACTAAGGATGTACAAATATATCAAGCTCCGTGGTACATCAAAGACAATCCAAGATCGCTTATCGTGGACTTCTTATCGGTAAGCTTCTCTATATAGCTAACATATCAAACAATTGTGCAATTTATTAATAATTTTTGGTCCCGATGCATTCCTTGCAGATACTTCAAGGCACTTTCTACCCGTAGATGTGACAAAGCATATCATTGAATCTATGTCTTATGCTAAACTTGTGAGTAAATGAATATATTGTTACTAATTATGAACTCTTGCCAATTTTTTTGCTGACTTTATAACATTTTTCTTTCTTCCTTGAGGTTTTAATTGTTTAATATTGATACTGAGAATTTTGTTCAGTAGAATGTCCTTCATTGGCACATAGTAGATGAGGAATCATTTCCACTAGAAGTACCTTCATATCCAAATTTGAGGAAAGGAGCATATACAAAACACGAGCGTTATACCATTGAGGATGCTTACGAAATTGTCAAGTAAGAGTTCCATAGCTGTTTGAATTCCCAAGTAATTTTAACAACAGTTTAGTGCTTTTATGTCTTTCTTTTAACGTTCATCGATTTCATGGATCAAAGAGCATATTGTAGTTTAAATTGTCACCAATTGTACATTTTCTGGAATCAAACCTCTCAGATTTTAACAAAAAGCAATATTTCTCTTGATTGAATGGTTGCATCTCTCAGTATGTGGATCAACCACTATAAAATCGTTGTAAAAAGATAATTTTTTTGTTATGTTAAAGATCAGAAAATTAGTGCAAAGTTAGCACACTTCCATTACCTGATTTCATATGAATCAAGTTTTACAGCTTATATTCCTTCCATTACCATTACTAACATTTTTGTTTTGCTCCATGGTTCTTATCTTATTGTGAAGCTTGGCCAAAATGTAGGGTAAGCTTCATCTACTAAAGCTTGTGTAGAATACTAGTCTTCTTTATGCTACTTCTAGAACTAAGATCTCATTTAGCGGAGTTATACCTAAAAAATTGTTTTGCAAGTCGAATGACATCTTGCTGATTATCACTAAGGGTCTTGGATTAATTTAAAAAAAATTTCTTTTCTTATTTTAATTTTTAGGCATCAACGTTATGGCAGAGGTGGACGTCCTAGGACATGCTGAATCTTGGTAAAGTTCTTTCTACGGTCAACTCTTCTTTGCATTAACCTCTCGTATTAAATTTATTATCTCATGGGAGCCAAATTGTTTTTTGAGCAGAATTCATTTCTCTTTAGATGGGAATGGTGAACAGATTTTTATGGTAGAGGATGTTTAGAAACACTTGCGATGAGAATGACATATATTTCATTAATGTGCATGTAGGGGCGTTGGATATCCAGATCTCTGGCCTTCTCCTTCATGTAAAGAGCTACTTGATGTTACAAAAAACTTTTACTTTTGATTTGATTTCCGGTATATTGACAGGTTAGGCGGCTCGAAAATCTTTGTGCCTATTTTTGCATATAGTTAATGCAAGATACGTTTTATAGGATTGATCTTATATTCATTTCAATTTGATGTCCTACATATATGAGAAAATTTTTCCCGTTTGAGCTCTTCCACTTGGGTGGTGATGAAGTGAATACAGGTTAGTTTGTTTATTGCATCCTTGTTTACAGTGGAATCTGCTATATACTTCACCTTCATTGACACAATGCTTCCTTCTTGAATGCGAAAAAGAAAAATCAATCTACTCATTCAATAACCTTAGCTGAGGTCTTTGCAAACTAACTCGACAGCTCATGAATATCGAAAAATAGTTAAAATGGTTTTGTTATGTTGTTTTAAGGACACCAAAAAAATTAATTAAGAATTACATTTTTTTTTTTTTTTACAATTCTTACTATTTTCTACTGACTTCCTCTTGTGGTACATTTTTAGTGGAAAAAAAAAAACTTGGATCCATTTATCTATAAGATGCAATAGGAATTGACTAATAACAAAAGATGAGGAAGTCAGTAGAATGTCTTATCGAGTAGGCAATTGTTTAAATTATATTCTAGATTCTGAACTTCCTGGCCTTTAGAAGTTAAACCTGCTGCCACAATCTGTTTTACATTTTTCGTTTGTCTTATTGGAATGGGCACAGTATTTAAAAAGATAATTGTTCAACTTTACAATATAATTGTTTAACGACATTAGCAATTATTATTCCATACTTGGCAGATTGCTGAGAGAATGTTACGCACGTGAAACAGTGGTATGGCTTCGTCTATCTTGATTAATAATTGCACCATGTTGTCTACTTTCTAGGTAGTTTAGTCATATCAATAATACTTAGAGTGATGCCTGATATAGTTCATACTAATAGATGTATACGATATGATAATTTAGTACACCATATGCTTACCAGATTCCTATAAGCAGTTTGAGTAGGGCTGCTTCATATGTCTATTACATTACAAGGGAGTGTTTCAAACCAGCTTTTTTACATAAGCCTAGGGGAAAGAAGTTTAATGAGATTATGTGGTTGTAAAATTCCAGTTTTTTGAATTCTGCTGGTCTGGCTGGGTTTATTTATTGAAGTCATGCTTCAAATTTTGGCATATAGCTGGATACTGAAGGTATATTGCTTGCTTATGTCCTGGTTTGATTGCAGGCTTTTGGATCAGAACATGCCCACTAAAGATGCCTATAAATATTTCGTGCTTAGAGCTCAAGAAATTGCAATTTCTAAAAGTTGGACCCCTGTAAATTGCTATGCAGTTTTCATTAGCGACACAATATATATGCATCATGAGAGAAAATAAAAACTCTTATTCGAAAATCAAAATACATTGTATTATTTCTAGATGAACTTTTGAGACAAAATTGTGCCCATCTTCTCTGTCATGTCTAACGCTAGAAAGAGCAATACGTGACAGTTGACAGAGTTTCATTTTGCATACAGCCGTATTTCTACTGGTTAATCAGCCATTCGAATGATTCTAATCTTCTGTTTCAGGGAAGAAACTTTCGTTAACTTTGCGGAAGGTTTGAATCCTAGGACTATAGTGCACTATTGGTACGTTCAACCGTTGTTCAAGAAGCTGGCATATTCTGTCTATCCTTCTCACCCCTGAGCTTCTCAATGTACTGCTATCAACAGGTTGCGTGGTGGGATTTGTCCTAAAGCTGTTACGAAAGATTTTAGATGCATCTTTAGCGATCAAGATGTTTGGATCTCGACCATTTAGATGTTCCATGGGATCAAGCATACCGTGCCGATCCCCTCGAAGGAATAGTAGATTCTTCCCAACAAAAGCTTATCATTGGAGGAGAATTGTGCATGTGGGGTGAGACTGCCGATGCGTCAAACGTCCAGTAAACAATTTGGCCTCGAGCTGCTACAGCTGCAGGTATGGTTGCACCTGTAATTGATGTCATTATCAGCCAGCAATGCTTGCGAGGCTAGACTATGCTATCAGTCAATATTTCTGTTCCTTCAATATCTTTTCTCCTAGAACACGTAATTGACTCCATCTACCTCATCCCCACCAGAGAGGCTATGGAGTAAGAATGAGACAGTATCAGGAAATATCACCTTGTCGGTGCTACCGCGTCTGAGTTACTTCAGGTGCCTCCTGAACAGGCGCGGGGTCAAGGCTGCTCCGGTCAACAACTTCTATGCTCGAAGACCCCCCACTGGTCCTGGATCATATTATGACCAATGAAGTTCATGTTATAATTTGTGAGGAAGATTTGGGTGCAGCCATGACTGCACCCCTCATGTATACACCCACTTTAACAGCCACACACACAAAAAAAAAAAATTATAAACAAAAAGACATTATAAAAAAAAAAAAAAAAATTGCGGCTCTCCACATTAGCGATGGTTTGGCTGCACCCAAATCTTTCTCCTAATTTGTTTTCATTTTGTGCATTCTACACATCTACTTGCCTTGAATAAAATTTGTGCCATTGCAGACCTCAATCTTTTCATGCCATATATCCTTCCTTGTTTGACATTTACTGATCTGTTTGGTTTGCTTAAGGACTTGAGCTTGTTCATGTGGAGCTTCTTGTTCACTGTCAGAAGAATGTGAATATACTTGGTTGGTACAGGTACTCTCCTCTCCACTTTCTTACTGTTCTTCAGCATTTATTACGTTTTACTCCTCATGGGCTATTTCAGAAGTTCGTGTCGGACACTTTACGAATTTGTTCATATTGATTCTTACAAAAGTATTTATATCCTAACCAAATTCAAAATTTGATTTGGTTTTTAAAAAACATATCTAAAATGTAGATATCAAAGGTTTGAAAATCATAGGGTTCAAATATTTCAAACTCTAAAATTTATTTATATTTGTTTTTGTTATTTTGTTTTTTTTAATATATTTTTTTTATACTTGTTCTTGATGCAGAAAGCGTTTCATTCGTTCCTAAATACCTTCTTTCAAAAGGGATTTCGCTTCGGGGGTGAATGTCTTGGTGGAAGATATTATTTCAAATTGAGGAAAGTAGTTGTAGGCTTAATTTTTAAAAACAAAAAACTTAGCTTCGTTTGATAATCATTTGATTTTTGAAAGGTAAACTTATTTTTATTCAAATTTCCTCCAATGTTCTATGTTTTCTTAAGAAAATTTGTGAATGTTAATCAAATTTTAAAAGCTAAAATAAATACATCCAAACGAGCTATTATTATAAATTCTCTATTAATTTCTCTCCATCTTCTCATCCAAACACTTTTTTTAGATCTAAATGTTTTCTATTAGACAGATATGAACTCTTCGTGACATTAGTGGGATTTCTTAGTGGATGTGCACGTGAAGTTCACTGAACAATCACTGTCAAAATTGCATTGTGAATTCAAAATTATAATAGAATAGTTTTTGACATTATTTACTGGATTTGATTTATTGTTGGCACATTAACATCATCATCAATGCCATGCTATAATCTTAATGTTGGGTGGACATTTTGCTGACTAAACTCGAAAGTTGGTCTTTCCTTAGTCACACAAGAAGTTTCCCTTTTCCACTGCTCAAATAAATGATAAGTTACTTGAACTTGAAGGAATCCACTAGAAAAAACTCACAAGTCATTTTCTCCACAAAAGGTAGGTTCAATTGTTTAAACCAACTCACACGCCTCTCTTTACTCCTTTTGAAACAGAAATTAATTGTTTGCTTTAAATGTCTGGTTTTTGCACTAGTGTATTTATAGACACATATTCTTTATAATTCATGGATAATGTCTACTGATATTAATACATAGTTTTGATCAAATATAATTAAAGACTATGACTACTTGTTTAGCAGTTAATGTTTAGAATCAGTCACGATTTGATTGCCAACTACTTACTAGTTACTATCATCTATAATTGGTTTACTTGTGTTAGATATCTTATTGGCTATTAATGTATACATTTTATGTCTATGGTTTCAAGCTTTATGCCAATTTGATTAAAGCTTATTGGACATTTCTATTATGAGAAGTTTCATTGTGTTATCTCTCTCTATATATATTTTTTAAAATTTAGTAAAGCTAACCAAACAAAAATATTGTACAAGTTAGAAAAACATTATGACGTGATATTTCCTCTTTGTTGAGTATCGTGAAAATCTTCTAGTATTTTGATTTTGAGATTAGATTGTGCACTATCTAATACTAGAATTCAAATGGGTATTTTCATTCAGTAAAAATAAAATTAAGATCAGATTTAAAATTGATGAATTAAAAAATAGTATCATTTTAAAGGGACATATTGAAGATTTTTCATTAAATTTTTTTAAAGATGAATGAACTATTCTTCTCATTACCAATTAATTTGAGATGAATGATTATACTATCTAATATTCTTATTATTGTAAAGACCGTTATATTATATTGGAAAAACATAAATTTGAGTATTAGTTTTTTTTTTATTATTATTATTTTTTTTAAATTTATTTATTTTGGTTGAAAGGTTCAAAGGAAGTAGAAGCTATAATCTCTCGATAATAATCATTTTATAGGCACATATATACTAAAATGTTACATCTCTCATTTTTCCTCCAATATGCAGTACAGTTGGGTTTAAGGAAAAAAGTGGAAAAACTTGAACCGATAATTTCATGTATGAAAGTTCCAAACTTTGGCCTTGGCCCTACCCACTTATATTAATTTCTCATGATGGTTGAGTCTAGCTTTCTCTATCTAGCATTATTAGGGATGAAAATTTGTCATGAAAATGACAAAATATGTATCAATCAAATATGATAAAAGATATCCAAGTTGATTTATGCTTTTATTTCACTTTCATTTCTTCATTTTTTTTCTTCCCAATCTTTCAATTTGATAACACCTTATTGGTCACTTGAGATCAATCTTCTTGTGGTACTAAAAAAAGTGGAGACTTTCAAGATTCAAGTTGAACAAAAAATTCAATTGTGGGGTATATTATTTTAGTATATATGAATATTTTACAAAATACAAGGGGAATGGTTGAAGAAGTGAGCAAGAAGAACAAATGATTGAATAAAGCCAAAGGCAACAAGCTCACCAAAAAAAAGGAAAAAGATGACATTATTTAATGGTAGTAATAGAGAGACACAACTTTAAATTCAAAGAGAAAATAAGAACAATTTGGTTTGCATCATCAACATGTTGCCTTATTAATTGGATCTAGTGTTGTATTTCCTTTTTGACTAAAGATATGATTTTGTCTCCAATGTATTTATTCATTTTTATTAATTTTATTCTTTAACCATTATATATATATATATATATATATATATAAATAGCAACATGATGAAGTTTAGGTTAAATAAAAATATTATTTACTCATATTTATTTATGTTTTTTTAGTC
Source organism: Sechiopsis laciniata (assembly GCA_037833695.1). Taxonomy (NCBI): domain Eukaryota; kingdom Viridiplantae; phylum Streptophyta; class Magnoliopsida; order Cucurbitales; family Cucurbitaceae; genus Sechiopsis; species Sechiopsis laciniata. Next base: position 7,563,516 of record JBBMKA010000003.1, read on the forward strand.
ACCTTCAAAATCGCCTAATTAAATTTTTATTTTGTGGCTAATAAATCATTAAACTGTCATTTTTTTGTCTGATAAATTCCTGGCCTATTCGATTTATTTTAAACTTACAAACCTATTATACACGAAATTGAAGGTCTAATATTCTATTACACACTAAGTTCAATTTTATATTTATTTATTTTTATTATATTAAATTTATAAGAATTTATTAGATACAAAATTAAAAGATTATAAATCTATTTAACATTTTTAATTTAGAGATCAGTTAGATACAGATGTAAAAGTTATGGTTTATTAATACATTTTTAAAGTTTAAGAACATATTAGAAATAAATATAAATTTTTAGAGACTAAATGTGAAGTTTAATTTAAAATTCAACATGTATACTATTTTTTTTTTTTTACGATGATTAAGATTACCGAATGGGTTGGTGGCGCGTTGTTTACTGGTTGTAATTCAATTCAACTCGAGTTCAATCCAAAAAATCATGAAATTGAGACTTTAAATTATAAGAGAATAAATTGAAAATCTATTTATAGATTAGTGGTAAAATTAATTATATTACACAAGTTTCTTCATTACTTATTTTTAGAAAGAAGAAACATCAAACATAATTACACAGAATCCTTATCCACGAAAGGGTATTCAACTCCTGATTTTTCAAGTAAATAAGAAATTTCTAATTCAATTGGTACAACTTCCATACACTCCATAACCTTATCTTCCAATGCCACCGTTTTTGCTTGAAAAATGAGCTATGTAATTCGTCCGATAACGACACCATTTAAAAGATACAAAATTCGTCGCATTCGCAATCGTCAAAATTTCCTAGACCAATCTCCCCATCTCTGATCTGCACAAAAAACGTGAACTCAACAAATTGGCCACCTGTTGATTATCTGTCTCCACTTCCACTCGTCGGAAACCAAGTTCTACAACCATGAGAAGCCCATCTCGAACAACAATTGCTTCAACAAGCTCAACATCAACAACCCTTGCCATCGACCTGGAGAAAGAAAACATGACTTCTCCACCCTCATTTTTCACTATTCACCCAATTCCACTCATCAAATAACACAAAAAGAAAAGTGTTGTTTGAAAATTGTCTAAGAGTTATTCCCTTTCTTTCTTTAATATAAAAATTGTTTTTTTTTTCACTTGATATAAAAATTGTTTTAAAACATAAGAGTGAATAATATTAGAAACACATTTAGACAAATCTAAGTTTTGACCAATATTGAATTAGCATCTAAGTAAAGAAATTTCAATGTGCAAGGAAACTTTGTTGTAAAAAAAGGTCTGAATTTCAATGTGCAAGACAACGTTGTTTTTATTTTTAATTCCATTCCTCGCCCTTTTTTTTACCAGCTAAAAAGATTATTTTGGAAAATTTTCAAATTTTCAAATTTAAAATTTAAAATAATAATATTATAATTTTCTCAAAATTACAAAAAAATTAAATTATTCATTATAGTGATCAAAATAAGAGCCTTTTAAACCAATAAATTAGAAATTATGAATTTAATTGATGATGATCACCCAACTATCATGGAGAAGCCTAGTGATCAAAGAGAGTCTTGAGATCTTAAATGATAGATTTTATGTATGATTATTACCTACCTAATAATTAATTATGAAATGTATTGATAAGATAAAATATAGAATAACTAAAGTCCTGTTTAATAATTATTTGATTTTTGATTTTTAGTTTTTGAAATTTAAGCATATTTTTACTCAAATTTCTTACCATGTGTTCCAACTTTTCTACAATGTATCTATCTTCCTTTAAACAAAATATGTGAATACTGACTAACTTTAATAAACAAAAACAACCTTTTGTAAGTTATTTTTTTCTTCTAAATTTTAATTTGATTTCTACCAATATAAGTAAGATGTAAATATCCAAATAACAAAAACATTCGATAAACTAATTGTTGTAAATTTAAATTTAAAAAACAAAAAATTAAATGATTACGAACCTTTATTACGTTTTTATGAAATTATAGAAATTAATGTAGACATTTAATTAATACTAATTAGTGAAAAGGCAAAGACATTGTCTCTCTCTCTCTCTCTAAAATAGAGTAGCAGTGCAGTGCCCCCTTGTTTCCTCGCTACACCCAATCTCTCTCTGTATAATTCTCTCTCAGATTATACACTGCTTCTTTGTTCAGCTCTCACTCACAGTCACTCACTCCACTGCTCCTCTTCGACATCATTTTGTAAGTTTCTAATCTAAACTCTTCATCCCTTTTCTCGTTCTCTTTTTGATTTCATTGCAAACCCTAGATATCAATCACTGTAAATGCCTTTTCCCTTTTTCTAAGTCGTCGCTCCTATCTTTCTTTTTTTTTTTCGAGGACTTATGCAATCTGAGTTCATGATTTGTTGTTTCTTTGCTGTTTTTTAATCCTTGCAATTTGGTTTCATCTGGGTACTATGAGATAAATTCTGGGCATATCTTATTAGTGTTGTTCTCTTACTTTGTTTCTGCACTTTGGTTGATTTTATTGCTGTTGATCTGATATGGGTCTGACTGTTTTTTGTCTCTTCATATCATTTCAGCCTCAATATGTTCATTCTTCTGTCCGGGTGACAAAGTTTAATCAGGGTTTCCATACTTATTGGGCCTCTTTGAGTTATTGTCTGCGGGCATGGTGGGTACTGATGAGGACTCTGCTACTTCTGGGCCCTCGGTGCAGCTTTCGGGTGGCAATCGGAAATTGTTCTGGCGCTCGGCCTCATGGTCTGCATCACGTTCCTCCCTTCACCATCCCGAGCTGAACAAAGATGGTGGAGATCCTAGTGGGAATCTTGGTGATACTAATGGACCAACCCGAAATTTTCATGCCCCATTAACTCCAAGATCACAGCAGCATTGCAAAGCGAGGTCGTGTTTGCCTCCTTTACAGCCTCTGTCGATAGCCCGGCGAAGCTTGGAGGAATGGCCGAAGGCGGGGTCGGACGATATAGGCGAGTGGCCGCAACCTCCTACTCCGAGTGGCAGAGGAAATGGCGAGAGGTTGAAACTTGATTTGTCATCAATTCAGAAAAACCCGGATAAGAATTGTGGGCTTGTGAAGAGGGATAAGATTGCTTTCTTTGACAAAGAGTGTTCGAAAGTGGCAGAACATGTGTATCTTGGTGGGGATGCTGTTGCTCGAGATAGGGATATACTTAAACAGAATGGAATTACTCATGTCTTGAATTGTGTAGGTTTCGTTTGCCCGGAGTACTTCAAAGATGATTTTGTGTACAGAACTTTGTGGTTGCAGGATAGCCCATCTGAGGATATTACTAGTATTCTCTATGATGTTTTTGACTACTTCGAAGATGTTCGAGAGCTAAGTGGACGGATTTTTGTTCATTGTTGCCAGGGAGTATCTCGGTCTACGTCGTTGGTGATTGCCTACCTTATGTGGAGAGAAGGGCAGAGTTTTGATGATGCATTTCAATATGTGAAGGCAGCAAGAGGTATTGCAGATCCGAATATGGGTTTTGCTTGCCAGTTATTACAGTGCCAAAAGAGGGTCCATGCTTTCCCTCTTAGCCCAAGTTCACTGTTGAGGATGTATAGGGTTGCCCCACACTCACCATATGATCCTTTGCATTTGGTCCCCAAAATGTTGAATGATCCTTCACTCTCTGCTCTGGATTCTAGAGGTGCTTTTATCATTCATATTCCATCTGCCATATTTATTTGGATTGGTAAGAACTGTGAAGCAATCATGGAAAGGGATGCGAGGGGAGCTGTTCTGCAGATTGTTCGGTATGAGAGAGTGCAAGGGCCTATATATGTGATTAAGGAAGGGGAAGAACCAACAAACTTTTGGGATTCTCTTGCAAACCTGTTACCTTTAATGGATGAATCCAACAATAAAACCAATCTTGGGGAATTAAAAGGTAAGCCTTATCCAGGGGAGAGGAAAGTTGATGCCTTCGATGTGGATTTTGAAATTTTCCAGAAGGCTATTACTGGTGGTTTTGTTCCTCCATTTCCTTCGTCCGAGAACAAGCATGAAACCCATCTTCCTGTTAGAGAAAGCAATTGGAGTATGCTTAGGCGTAAGTTTGCCTCCGGGAATATGAAAGATTTTGTATCAGCTCCTCGAGCATCTCTCTCTAGGGTCTATTCAGACTCGTTGATGATGGTGCATTTTTCTTCAAAATCTTCATCACCTTCGGCATTTTCTTTGTCTTCATCATCATCATTTTCACCTATCTATCTTTCTCCAGACTCCCTCTCTTCCAATTCAAGTTCTAGTTCAAGTTCCAAGTATTTTTCAGAGTCCTCTTTAGATTCTCCATCTGGATCTTCACCATCAGTTCCAGTTTCTTCATCTCTTTCTAGTTTTTCTAACTTATCACTTATCTCATCCAATAGTTCCTCAGAATCTGTGTCCAATGGTCCAGTAACTCGTGATGCAGTCCCTTTAGAATCAAGTTCTCACTCATTCTCATTCCCATCCAAAAAGTTCTCACCTTCTCTTGCAGAACGCCGAGGTAGTGCAAAATCTCTGATATTGCCTACAATGCCTAGTAAAATCAAAGCAACAAATAGTGCCTCAAGGTTTCTTGCCACTCAAGAAGATGGTAAGAGGAAAAACAAGCTTTCCTGCTCTCTTAATGTATCAATTAAAACTAAAAATGATTCAGAACCTATAAATGAACAGACAAGCTCCACTCAGAATTTCAAGAATGTTGATAATGGAATGGATGTAAGGGTAGGTAGTGTGGCTTCATGTCAGCAGGCAACTAAAGTTGATGGACAATCTACTAGTTCATGGAAAAGCTATCCCAATCTTTTTGAAGAAGGCATGGTGTCCTCTGCGTCCAATGGGAAGCAAGATGATGTGTTTGTCCAGCCTATGGTATACCGTTGGCCGGAGTTAGAAAAGATTGCAGCCTTTGATACAAGTGACCTCAATTCTAAGGCTGCTGTAGTGATTTTCTCTCCTAGTAGGTATTTAGGCAAGAAGGATGACATGATGCTGTATATTTGGGTAGGAAGTTATTTTGACCATGGTTTATCTCAGGTTCAAGTAAAGAGGGATAAAGATTTGGTTGATTTAGAAAAGATAGACTGGGTTAAAGTTGGTCAATATATACTTACTGAAATAGGCCTGCCAGAAAATACAGAAATTAAGGTACTTTGGACCTTTTTGTTATTTTTATTTTTATTTTTTAACTTTTACCTTGATGATTGCTGCTTCTTTTTAACTTCTGCTGTTAATCTAGGTAGAAAAACAATATTGTTTTATTGATCTAAGTCTTAAAATGCCAAAACTACTTTGTGGGTGTGGTGGATAGAGTAATACTTGGGTCCTTACCGGTAAGGACCCAAGCCCTTCTTACCTTCTATATGGCACATTTATGGCCACAGAATTTACTTTTTGTTTTTGGGTTAAGGAAAATTTGAAAAGGAAAAGAAAAATTTTGTTGTCATAAATGTGCCACATAGAAGGTAAGGAGGGCTTGGGTCTTTACTGGTAAGGACTCAAGTATTACTCTGGTGCATTGTTTTCCGCTCAAGTAAACTTTTCTCAACTGAAACTGAGTTTTTAATTATTATTTTTTGTTTGTGCTGGAAATAGTTTTTATTTTTTCCAACATGGCTTATTCAATTGAATCCAACAAAAGAAAAATATGGAATGAGACTCTTAATGAAAATAGTGAGGATTGTTTGTTGCTGTGATTCTATTCGTTGGTTGTTTTTCTCCCTTATTTATCCACAATATTTTCTGGAGTTGTGCAATTCACCTTCCAAGTTTAGTAGTGACAATGGGTTGTTCTTATTTTACTTGACTCATTTCTCCAATATATGATGTATGCTTCGATCTTCCCTAAAAACTTTTTGTGAAAACAGATTGTTAAAGAAGGCGAAGAAACAGATGAATTTCTTGCACGATTGAGTCTGTTGTAGCCACACTGCTATTACACAATAGACATTTCCTTGATTATTCAATTGTTGAGCTGGCTTAGCAAGTTAGTCATCAAGATGAACTCCCCTTACAAAAAATAGTGAGGTAAACATTGCTTGGCTATATTGATTCTATCTCTGTTGCTGCAATATCCCAGTTCGTTCTTATTTTTTCTTCTTTTACTTCTCTCTATTGGGAAAGTTCTGATTGTTTTTCTTTCCACATTGGTTGCTGTGTTTTGTTTGCAGGAGACCCTTGAAAATCCAAGTCGTAACAAGTTGTACAGAGCTGTAACATCCCCACCCACCACGTAATTCAAATTTGATATTGTAAAGCAACTGTTGGCTTTTTGGCTACGCAATAGGATCAATGTTTCTTCAATTTCTTTTTCTAGGTCAGGATTTTCACAACCTGAAAGCCAAACGGAAAAAGAAAAAAAATGATGTCTATGAATGGGATGAATCACAAGTAGAGGTTCTTCAGATACTGTGGATCACACCACATTCTCTATTTATCTTCATGAAACAC
>JBBMKA010000003.1:7570065-7580529 GCA_037833695.1 Sechiopsis laciniata
CTTCCTTAAAACCCATTTCTTATTTTAAGAATTCGAACAAAAAATCGATTGCGACACAACAGAGAGAGATTTGAATGCAAAATTGAGATTTTTCTCCTACATTTTGGTTTCCTAGTCTACAGGGGCGGATCCAGCGTGTTTGGAGGGCTGAAAATTATATTATATACAATTTAAAAAATGATTAAATATTTAAAGGTTTCAATTTCAAATCCTACATTGATGGATATTTAAAATTTTAATTTAATATTTAATAAGTTTAAACTATAAACATGTAGAATAAAATTTTAAACTTTCAACTAAGCTAATAAATTTTCAATTTTTTTTATAATATAATATTGAAGGGTGTCATATAATAAAATATTAAAACGAATTGGATAACATTTAAAACTTTTAATAAATCCTAAATATCTTCATATAGGTCTGGTAATAATTATGTGTAAAAACATTGTAGAATAAATATAGTTTATTATTTATTTTAGTATAAAAAGAACGTAGGTAAGAAATATTGTAGATATACCCTCAATAAATTTTGGAAAATCTAGACATTTACTATTATTTTCCTTTAATATATCTTAAATCAATAAATATAATAGCTTTTATAGAATGAATTTCTACATAAAAACTGTATAAACAAATATATAAAAATAAATAAAAATAAATAAGAAAAGGTAAAAACCAACCGCGCAGGTTGGGAAGTTCCAACCTGAGTCTCCCAAAAATTTGTGGGGCCAATTTCCATTGAGCGCGTTGTTTACGTGATAACAAAATTAAAAATGAACTAAATTAGAGTATGATGAATATTTTATAATTAAAGAGTAGATATTTATGGAAGATTTAAAAACTTTCTAGATATTAATAAATAGTAGGAAATAGTCGGATGAAATTGTATTTGTATCGAAGGTTTGATAAATAGTAGAGGGGCTTATTAAAGCTTTTTAAACCTTCCATATATATTTCAAAAATATTTTTATAAAAAAAATTCGATAAAAGATAGTATAATCTTGTTTTTGGAATTCGCTCCTTTCGATAATTTTGGAAAGATTTTAATATCTTTGATATATATTTATACATACCTTTTATACATAGTTTACAAAAGTGATTTATAACCTTCTATAAAAAGGGGTGGGAAATATTCTAACCATAGGAAACAAGAGAAAAAACAATGACAAGCCAAAACCAAAACCAAAGGCAAAGCCAAAGCCAAAGCCAGAGCAAAAAAATGAAGATCGATAACCAGGTGAGTTTGAAACTTATTATAGACATAAAAGGGAAGAGAATCATATATGGTGAAGCTGACAAAAAATTCATGGACTTTTTGTTGGCAATACTTTCAATTCCTGTTGGAACTGTGATTAAGCTTCTATCCCCACAAGGAATGGTTGGCACCATTGGTAATCTGTACAGCAGTGTGGATGCCATGAACATCAACTATTTTCAGTCCAACCACAGCAAAGACAGCCTCATTAAGCCAAGTTTCCCATCCAGTGTTCAATCCCAACTTCAAAACTTGTTGCATATATTGGATTCTTCTTCTTCAGCAGCACCAACCAGATACTATTCATGTACCAAATCCAAATGTCGTTACAAATTTACGACTACCCTTCTTACACCGTGTCCCGAATGCTCCATGCCCATGAACAATAATACAACATTTGTGCAAGGTTCACCAAGTTCTGTAAATGAATGGGGAGGTTATGTGAAAGGGATGGTTACTTACATGGTCATGGATGATCTTTCTGTCAAGCCCATGTCGTCTAGGTCTTCGCTTGCGGCGTTGAAGGAATTTAATGTTGAAGAAGTTGCCCAGATTGAGGAAAAGATTGTGAATTTGGATGCCAAACTGGTAGGTTGCTTTCTTTATTACTCTTTACTGCAATTTCTTGTCTTCTGTTTTGTTTTGTTTATGGTTTTAGGGTTGTTTTCTTTAGGGTATGGACATGCTGAGGGCTTCCTTGCACTCTTCCACTGTGCTCACTGATGTCTTCCTTCCCAAAATTCAATTCCCATAACTTACTTTTGGGTATTCTATTCTCTATACTCTACCATTATTCTTCACTTCATATCATTTTTACTTTTAGTTTAAGATTGTGTTTACTACACTTTTTTCAACTTTTGGATCGTGCTGAATGTTGATGGATCTATAAACATTCAGTGTTGTACTATAATTAGAAGTTCATTGTTAAATGTTAAAACACTATAAATCACAAATTTCTTTGACACCTTTTTAAGAATTCATATAGTATGGAGATTTTAATCATGAAAGGGCCGTTTGGATATAGGTGTTTGGAGGGGTTGGACAACAATTGTCCCAACCCCAGGTAGAAGCAGCCTAAACAAGCTCTTATAAAAACCTTCCTAAACCCTTCAGGTAAAATGTTACTTTTACTTCAACCTTTCTTAACCCTTCATAGCAAACAAGCTTTTCCTGCAACAACACTCCAAACCTCGTAACCAAAGGACGGGTTTTTGCTACAATCACCCCTAATTTCTCATACCAACAAGGCTTTATCTTCTCCAAATCGCTTCCCCTTCTCTACAAACTCCTCTATCCAAATATCCCAAAATTGAAAATCAAAGAGGTATAAAACATAATTTAAAACTTTTAGGCCCTAAATTTTAAAGAAAATGTTAAACAAGTTACAAAATTTTTTAACACAAGCATGAAGAAAAAGTTGAGAGTTCATAGCTGCATTAAGCATCTTTCAAAGCTCAAGAACTTTTTGCATACAACATTAAAATCTCAGAAACTTATATGTAACTGTTACCATGTTTGTGTGTTTTTCTTTTAAGGTTTCACTATGAAACTTATTACTTATTTGGCATCATGTGTAATGGCAGGATGCAGGAGGAATAATGAGAAAGGAAGGGCAAGAATTGTTGATATCGATCTTCTTCTACGTTTTTAGATTTTAGCCATACGACATTATGAGCTTTTGTTTATCTTTTGTCTTCACACTATTGTGGTCCCTCTGAGGACGTACTCAATGATCGAAAAGTATATTAGAACTTTTTTGACTTCCTTGCCCTTTCTTTTTTTTTTTTAATTATTTTTTATATGTGAGTGAATGTTCTAGTCCATTTTTCTGTATAATATCTATTATAACGTGGTAAACTGTCAACAATTGGTTATCAAAGAAACTTGTATGACAAATTAAGATTGATTTAAAGGATTTATTGAACTGATACTAAACCACTCTATACTTCTCAAAATTTGACATTGAATATTTCTAGCACTTCAATAATATGGAAAAACATTTACATTACCAGTACTCTTATTTAATTTATTACATTGTCATGTTAGCATCTTTTTAAATTTGTGTGGGTTCACCCCATACTAAAAATGGTTTATAATCTGTCAAAGCGAGCACAGGATATGGTGATTGAGTTAATTAATTACAAAGTCTGTGGTTTGAGTCTTCAACCTTTTCTTAGTACAACAGTAGAGGATTTGAGAATTCAAATTTGCGACCTCGTGATTGATAATACATGTTAATTGCTACTAGGCTATGTTTGCTTTGACAGTTCAACTTTATTGTACTAAAAAACAGTTTATAAACCAGGTTAAGTAGTGAGCTTTGATCCAGTCCAATGTCAGACGGCTTCTCATTCAATTCTTTTGAAACAGAAATGGTGGGAATTTCAAATGGCGCCCCAAAAACTCTAGCTTTTGGCATTCCCAAACATCCCTTTGCAAAGGTTTTGATTTCATTAATGGGGTGGGGTTATGAAAGCATTAATGAAAAACTTTATATATAACAACGACCCACAAAGGAAAGGCCATCATTCAAACTCAAAGTATTACTATTACTATAGTGTTCGGCATATCAAAAGAATGGCACAAAATGATGTGAGATTGAAACTACTGATAGATACGGAAGGGAAGAGAGTTCTGTTTGCGGAAGCAGACAAGAACTTGATCGACTTTCTTTTCAATTTACTCGCCCTTCCTCTTGGAACCGTGTGTAAGCTTCTCAAAAAGCAAACCATGGTTGGTTGTTTGGGAGATCTGTATGAGAGAGTGGAAGCTTTGAACCAAACATATTTGCAGCCAAATCACAACAAAGACACCCTTTTGAAACCCAAAGTTGTCTCACTTTGTAGCTCCACTATGCTCTTGCATAGTACTGACCCCCCACCTTTGCATCAATTTTATATATGCTCTAAGAACAATAATTATGGTTACGATTCGGACGGTTATGAGAGGCGTAGATGTACTAGCATTTCGGATGACCCTAAAGCAATTTGTCCCGAATGTAATCGTAACATGACACAAGCGGCTCTATTCGTGAAGCTCCCATGTGGAAGCATAAGGACAGTTACTAATGAGAAAGAGGGAGGCATGTGAAGGGTGTGGTGACTCACATGGTCATGGATGATTTAACTGTCAAACCCATGTCCACCATCTCCAGCATTACTCTCTTAAACAAGTGAATTCTTTAGAGGAGAGAATCATAACCTTGGACCTTGCTAAGGTAATATATATGCATTCTAATTTATTCCCACACAACTATACCTCCATAAATGAAAAATTATTTAACTAGATCATTACATTGTTGGGATGCAAACAAAACCCCAACAAACAAAGTATTCCACATTGGTTAGATAAGGAAAAAATCAAGAGTATAGAAGTGATGACAACAATCTCTATTAGTATAAGACCTTTTGGGTGAACCAAAAAACAAAGTCATTAGAGTGTATATCAAATGTGGAGATTCGGTAGTTACATGATATTTTATGGTCATTGCATATACTTTATTTGGTAATATTTCCTTTAATATATATGTAGTTGCATTGTTTGAGTCTTTTTATATATTTTTGTTTTGAGTTATTTAATATCAGTCTTCTTTGGTTTAGTAGGGTGTGGAATTGCTAAAGGCCTCTCTGCAGTCCAAGACTTTTCTTTCAGACGTGTTCCTTTCTAAGTAATAGTTCATTATCCATTACACATCTAATTTTGAAGTTTATTGATGTAATGTTGGATTATGTTTTATGTACTTCCTTCAATACTAAGATTATATAATTATTATATATGAAAAATGATATTTTAGTATTAGCTGTTAAACTGTATTAATTTCATTTAATATCAATCTTAAACTATGGATTTCTAATTCCATTTCTTGTTTACGAAAATGAGCAATCCAACTCATATAGATTAGTTTTAGTTTTATGATTTTTACTGCTATTGAATCTATAAACATTCAGTTTGTAGTCTAATAAGAAGACGAGACAATGTTAAACACTACAAATCACAAATTTCTTAATCTAAAAAAAAAATCACAAATTTCTTAGACATCTTATTAAGAATTCATATAGAATATTGAGTTTTTAAACCCGAGGGGCCATTTGGATAGATTTGTTTGGTGGGGTTGGACAACAATTGTCTCAATCCCGATCGGGTACAATATGACTTCTATTTCAACTCCTTCTAACACTTCATATTAAACAAATTTTTTCCTACCTCAACCACTCTAAACTGCTTATACTAAACAAGATTTTTCTGTTATAACCACTTATAATTTCTCATACCAAACAAGACTATCATTTCCCATACTCTCCAAACCTCTCTATCCAGACACTCCCAAAATAAAAAATAAAAAAAGTATTGAACATGATTTAAAACTTGTAGCATAGGCCCTACATTTTAAAGAAAATGTTAAATAGGATACCAACTTTTTGAACACAAAATATGAAGAAAAAAGTTGAGAGTTCATAGCTGCATTAAGCATCTCTCAAAGCTCAAGAGCTTTTTCAATACAATTTTAAAAGCTCATAATAATATGGAAAAAAAATTCATACCACTAGTGTTCTAAAAAAAAAAAAAAAAAAATCATACTACTAGTACTCTCATTTAACTTATTGTTTGTCATGTCACATTAGTAGAAGTACTCTTATTTGCTATACATGTTCATGCCTTATCAAAAGTAAGGTTCAAATTCTTCAACTCCACTCTATTCCTTACAAATTTTAGTCACACCCGGCTCCAAGTTTTCAAGTTTTTTTTTTAAAAAAATTTATTGTACATTGAGTTTTAAAACTTAAGACAAATTAAATATACCATTTTGAAACTTATTATATAGATGAAAACCCAAGAACCAAAGGGTCATTGTTTCTCGAACTGAAATTGTACACTTTGCACTCCTAATCATAAGGTACCCAAGCTAAATCATTACAAACTGCTACTTTCCTTTTTTAAAACCCAATTCTTATTTTAAGATTTCGAACAAAATTTCGAGCCAAAAAAAGTCTTATTTTAATTTAAAACCAATTCTTATTTCAATTTTCCCTTTTTAATTTATATAACTTACTAATTAAGATATTATAAGTTTTAAGTTTTCAAACTCCAAAAAAAAAAAAAAAAATATTAAAAAGGGAAAATTATCTTTTTGATCACTAGGGGTGATTGGATTTAGTGGTTGAGAGAGGAGAGAAATTGTCAATCCCATGTTTGTTTTTAGTACATCACAACCTCTTCCAACTCCTCTCAACCCCTTTCAATTCCCTCTCAATTCATTATCAATCATCTTATTTAATTATATTAAATTTTATCTAATTTTTAACTCTTTTTATTTTTGTTTTTTCAATTTTAACATTACATCAAACCTATTATTTAATTATATCAAATATATATGTATATATATAAAATAAACATCATATTCACTCACATCAATTTCTCATCTCCTCTCCTCTCATAACACCAATCTCCAAACAAATATGTCATCTCTTCAAATCACTCAATTTCCTCCCCATTTATTCTTCCTCTCCTCTCATCTCTTCTACTCCCCTGAACTCCAAAATTCAATCACCCCCTAGGTTTGAAGTCTAGTTTCTTTGGTCTTATATTTAAAAAATGAAAATTTTTACCTTTACATTTTAATAATATCCACTTTTGGTCATAGGTTTGGAATCTAGTTTCAGTTCGGTCTCTATGTTTCAAAATTGAGCATTTTTACCTCTGACATTTTTAATAATATTCATTTTTTACTCTTTGTATGTTTTTCAGTTTGCTTTATATTATTTTTTAAAAAATTAAATTAAAAAAAGATTAAATTAATCATTTCATTAATATTTAAAATTAGTCTAGTTATTATTTAGTTAACATTACATTATGTAACTAATGTTTTTGTTATCTAAATCACTAAAATCAAGTATTATTTAAATTGAAGGATAAATTTTTTGATTTTGAAACATAGCAATTACACCCTCAAACCTAAGGATTTAATATATATTTTTCTATTGATTTTAACTAATTTTGTATTAAACAAGAAAGAAAAAAGAAAAAATATTTTGATTAATTTTATTTGATAATATATATATATGTGTGTATATATATATATATATATATATATATATATATAATTGCCGAAAGCAACTAATTTTTTTTTTCAAATTAAATAAAAAAAGATTTTTTTTTTGTTTTACTATGATTTCTTTTTTAGTTATAGTTCTCATAAAAAGTCGGTAATAAATAGGTTAATTCACCATCAACTTGCTTTTTTCCATTGCATTTTTATTTTTTATTTTTGAGAATCCATTTCATTTTTATTTATTCTTATGATTTTAATTTAAAAAATAGTATGTATTTAGGAGGAAAATATATTTTAAGTCTCTAAGTTTTAAGTCTTTTTTCTTTTTTTTGAGACAAGTTTTAAGTCTAATTTATATTTGGCACATATGTTTCAAAATTGAATAATTTTACTCATGATATTTTAATAAAAGAGAATTTTGCATGTATAATAAAAAAGGGAAAAATATTTCTATCTATAGTACAAAATCAAAACTAATTCATTTGTAGTAGATAATCCAAATTGAATTCTATCACTCATAGAATTTAATCAATGATAGAGTTTTATCATTGGTTGAATTCAATTACACTCATTCTATCATGGTTGAATTCTATCACTAATAGAAAATCATATGTTATAGATGAATTATTTTAGAAATTGTGCTCCATATATAATACAAGAGGTAGAATGTGTTGTTGAGATAAATTCCCTTATTAAAATTTAATAATACTCAATTTTAATTATTGAGATAACAAAATTGTTGGATATATAATGTAATGTTGACTACACTAATTTTAAATTCTAACATATTGATAAATTGATTATTTTATTTTGAAGTAAATTTTTTTTTTTTTTTAAATAAATTAAAATTACATACAAGTTCTAAAAGTGAACATTATTAAAATGTCAAGAGTAAAAATGTTCAATTTTGAAATATAGAGACAAGAATTATTTAAATGTAAGGAGTCATTTTTGAAATATAGTGAACAAATTGAAACTAAAAATGTATTTTTCCAAAAAAAAAAAAAAAAAAAACACGAGCACGTTAATTTTAGATTTTTCTCATTCCCTCCGTCAATTTCTTACCCATGAGTATCTTTACTGTGTTAAACAAAAGGAAACACGAAACCGAACGTAAATTATCGAAGAATATTTGATAATTAAAGCGTAGATATTTAACTGAAATTTTTAAACATTCTAGATATTTATAAAAGAGTTATTTAATAAATAGTAGGGAATGGTTCGATGAGATTTCATTTTAATTGAAGGTTTGATAAAGAGTAGATGTTTATTAAATGTTTCTTAAAACCTTCCATATATATTTGAAAGATTTCGTTTAAAAAATATATATATATATATATATTTCAAAGATTTGATTTAAAAAAATTCGACAAAAGATACTATAATTATTTTTGGAAAGTTTTTAGTATTCTAACATGTCTTCCATATATAATTGTTATACATTTATGGAAAAATCTGATATACATATTTATGGAAGGTTGTATACTTGCCTTTTATATATAGTTCTGTAAAGTTATATATAAGGTAAGGGGTAAAAATAGAGCTACTTGGAAAACAAGAAACAGAAGAAGACACGAAGTAGAAGAGAGAAAAAACACCACGGAGTGAGTTTGAAGTTTTGAGGTTTATTAAATATATATATGTGCAGTGAAATAGTAAGTAGCCATTTGAAAAGAAAAGAAAAGAAATAAAAACAATGGCTACTCAGAAACAGAGCAAGAGCAAGAGCAAGAGTCGGAAGAAGGTGAGTTTGAAGCTTATTATAGACAAAAAGGGGAAGAGAATTCTATATGGTGAAGCCGACAAAACATTCATCGATTTCCTGTTTTCTATACTTTCATATCCTGTTAGCTATGTGGTTAAGCTTCTGTCCCGAAAAGGAATGGTTGGTTCCATCGGCAATGTGTACCGCAGCGTGAACGACTTGAACATCAACTATTTCCAATCACAACAGAACAAAGACAACCTCCTAAAGCCACCTATTCAACATTCTTCTTCTTCTTCAAATGAAGAGGCTGGAGGTTATGTGAAAGGGATGGTTACTTACATGGTCATGGATGATCTTTCTGTCAGCCCCATGTCCTCCATGTCTTCTCTTGCAGTGTTTAAGGACTTTAATGTCCATGATGTTTCCCAAATTGAGGAAAAGCTTGTGGTTTTGGACGTCCATCAGGTTGGTTGCTTTCTTTATTAATGTTTGACTCTTCAACTCTGTTTTGTTTTGTTTAAGGTTTTTGTTTTTTTTGGTTTCTTTTTTAGGCTCTCAACTTGCTCAAGGCTTCCTTGCACTCTTCCACTGTGCTCACTCATGTCTTCCTTCCCAACATTCACTTCCCTTAACTTACTTTATATATGGTATACTTCACTTCCTATCATTTACTTTTTTTTGTTTTTTGGATAGTGTTAATGGATCTATAAACACATTCACTTTTGTTGTCTAATTACAAGTTCATACATTGTTAAAAATACTATAAATCACTAATTTCTTATAACCCTTTTTAAGAATTCATAGAATGTTGAGTTTTTAGACACGAATGGGCCGTTTGGATGGAGATGTTTGGATGGTGGTTTTGTCCCAACCCCCTGCTAGAAGTAAAATATCACTTAATACTCCAACCTCTCTTTCACCTTTCATATCAAACCAACTTTTCGTGGAACCACTCAAAATCTCTTGTACCAACCGAAGGGGTTTCTACCACAACCACTCTTTATTTTTCATACGAAACAATACTTTATCTTCTCAAATCACTTTGGCTTCTCTCTGAACCCCTATATCCAAACACCTCCAAAATTGAAAATCAAATAGGTATCAAACATAATTTAAAACTGAAGGCACTAAATTTTAAAGAAAGTGTTAAGCAGGTTACAAACTTTTTTAACACAAAAATATGAAGAAAAAGTTGAGAGTTGATAGCTACATTAAGCACCCTTCAAAGCTCAAGAACTATTTGCATACAACATTATAAAAAGCTCAGAAACTTTTAACTATTACAATGTTTCTGCATTTTTCTTTTAACGTTTCACTTTAAGATTTATTACTTATTTCGCATCGTGTGTAGTGGCAGGATACAGGATGAATAATGAGAGAGGAAGCGCAAGAATTGTGGATATTCATCTTCTCTTACGTTTTTAGTTTTTAGCAGAGAATTATCTTTAATCT
>JBBMKA010000003.1:7595245-7620886 GCA_037833695.1 Sechiopsis laciniata
TTTTCCCAGTGGAAACGAAAACTTCAAGTCTCTTCGTTCTTTATCTTCTTCTTCTTCATAATCGTCTGATTTGATGCTTGGCTATATTCCAGCGTTGATGCACCCTCAGTGGCTCGGTGTGTATTACAACTGCAGGGAATTGGTTAATATTAGACTAATCAAGTGTGATTAAACTTAAGATTAGTTAAGGGAGATTAGTTATAGAATCTGTTATTTGGTTAGAGTTAGTTTTATGTATAAAACTTGTATATATTGCTAAGGGTCATTAATGAAAGATTGAGTCTATTTTGCCCAATTTTATCAGTACCACATATCAGAAGTTTTTCCCCATTCCGGCCCCAATTTTCTCTGAACTCCCGCTTTCGTCTTCTTCACTTGTCCCTTTCTCTCTCGCATCCGCCATGGAAGATCCGATCGGCAGGAATTCTGGGGGCGAAAAAATTTTCGACTCAATTGCAAAGACAACGAAACCACAACGATTGTGATGAATTCTAAGTAATTTAACGTTCTAAACATCATCCAATCGGATAATAGAATGACAGTCGCGAGATCGGAAGAGGGTTGTTTGTTTGGCTTGGGATTTGATGATGCTTCGTGGTGGTGCTCTTCAAAATAAAAAAAAATGAAAAAAACAGAGCACAAGAAGAAGAAGAAGAAAAGAGTTCATTTTATTTTTTTCCAGCTAACGCCCCCTAACGTCTGTTATTTATTTATTTATTTATTTTCTAATGAAGGACTATTTTTAAACCTTTTGAATAGTTTGAGGATCAAAATTGGACATTTATAAGTTTAAGGACTAAAGTTGGACAAAGATGAAAGTTGAGGGACTAAAATTGGACAAAGATGAAAGTTAAGAGACTAAAATTGAACATTTGAAAGTCAAGTGACCAAAATGAAACAAACCTAAAAGTCGAGGGACCAAAATGATATTTTAACCATTTTTAAATTATCCAGTATTTAATATGTGGAATATTCAACAAAAACCATTAAACTAATTTACATCTAAGATTGCTTGATAAGACAAATTTCCCTTTCTAAGTCTAGCAACCAAATTGATTATTAATATAGGGTATAAGGTAAGTTAATTATAAAATATCATTTTTATTGATACTATATGCATTTAAAAGTATTTGAATCCAGGCTCTCTAATTTGCATTAGGAAACACGTTTATATGCTTTTTTTTTTCCTCTTCAAATCTTGGCTTTGGAGGGACAATTTGATATTTTTATCATAAACTATGTTTTATGAGAAGAAAACGACAATACTTTTTTTGTTTTGTTTTGTTTTCTTTTATATCTATAAATATTTTTATGAGACAAGTTAATAGTATCTCAATTTTAATTATAATTATCAAAATTTGATATATTTAGAGCACGCTTGATAACCATTTTGAAATTTAAGTTTATTGATACTCAAATTTTTTACCATGTGTTCTGTCTTTCCTACATTTTTCCTTAAGAAATTATGTGAATATTAACTAAATTTAAAAAAAAAAAAAAAAATTTGGAAGTTACTTTTTTTGTTTCTAAATTTTAATTTTGTTTCTAAAATATAAGTAAAATGTAAACATTTAAGTAAGAAAAAACGTATGTTAAAGTAGTTGGGTAGACTTAAATTTTAAAAATAAAAAACTAAAAACAAAATGATTATTAAAACGGGATTTAACAATAAATTAGGTTTGGATATATTTGATTTTTTTTAAAAAACTTTTTGTTATTGGTGATTTTTTTTTCTTATTCATGTAAAATCTCAAAATTATTTGGTATCATAAATTTGAGTGAACAAAAAATTACTTGAATCATTTCTAAAAAAGAAAATAGATCACCAACAAAAATAGTAGCTTAAGAACATTTTGGGTAAACACAATAATAAATCATGAATTCAAATCCTTATGTCAACTAGCAGAAATTAAAAAATAAAAAATAAAAAAATAAACATGGATCAAAATGTTATTTAAGCTGTTTATTTATTTATATTTTATAATAATTTAGCCTTAAAGAAAAGAAAAGGATTTTTTTGCTGGCACGAAAAGTAAAGAATGACCAAAATGCGAAAACCAATCATTTGGGTTCGTCAAGTCATATAGTCTCGAGCATTTTGACTAACTCCCTCATCGCAATCCCAGCTCAATTTCATCCCCAAATTCCTTAGAACTTGGGGAATAATCAAAATTCAAAATCAAATCATGTTCAAATCCCACTTTTTCATCTTCCCTTTTGCCCTTTTGATCCATTCATCTCTAGGGATTCTTTCACCATCTGGGTTCAACGATTCCCTTCCATATCTATGGCCAATGCCCTCAGATTTCACTTTCGGAAATGCCACTCTCTCCGTCGATCCTCAGCTCTCCCTTGCCGTCGCCGGCAACGGCGGCAGCTCCGAGATTGTTAAATCGGCGTTTGATCGGTACAGGGGAATCGTGTTCAAGCACATTTCTGGGGTTTCTATGTTTGATAAGTTCTGGGGAAGTCGGAGAACGTTTGTTTATGATGTTAGTGAATTGAAAATTGTTGTTCATTCGGATTCTGAGGAAGTAAGTTTGGAGTGGTGATTTTTATTTGAATTTGGGGTCGTATATTTATTTTGATTTTCTGATCTGATTGTTGTCATTTTCATTTTTTCCAGCTTCAACTTGGCGTCGATGAGAGCTATACATTGCTTGTATCGAAGAATGATGCTCAGTCGATTATTGGGGGAGTCACAATTGAGGTAGAGTCGTTAATTATAGTTTGCAAGAATCGAGTCTTATTATGTTAGAATGAACAAGAAATTAGTGACCAGCGAAATTGAGATATGCTGAAATCGTCCGTTCATTGTTTTTCTTTCAAGTTGCCAGTAAATGCTTAACTATTTCCAAATTCAGTTGTCTACGAGTTTATCTGACTCTCATCCACTATATCTATTTTAATTCCAAATTGCAAATTCTCATCACATGAAATAGATATAGTTTTTGCAAATGTGAGCTTAATTGGATAAGGCATTAGACCCGGTCTCCGACCTTGGGGTGTGCACGTGTAGGTACGCCGGGTATGGGGGACGTAAGCCCGACTTCCCGGTTATCAAAGAAAAAGAAATTGGTCAAGGTATTAGTAACCTATCTTAAACGTCCAGTCATTCTTTGGCTTGATATTGATATTATGGTTCTGCAGGCAGCTACTGTTTATGGTGCATTGAGAGGGTTGGAGGTACCCATTATTTCCCTTTCACCATTCTACACAATGCTTAACATCTTGATATTTTTCAAAAGTTTCAGCCTGCAGTAATATATGACTGTCACCATTATCTTCACTTATGCTCTTTAATTCTGAATCATCTAGATCCTTTTTCTTCTTATGCTACATGTTGGCGTAGACATTCAGTCAACTTTGTACTTTCAACTATGAGACTAAGGATGTACAAATATATCAAGCTCCATGGTACATCAAAGACAGTCCAAGATTTGCATATCGTGGGCTTCTCATAGGTAAGCCTTTCTATATAGCCAACATATCAAACAATTTTGCAATTTATTTATAACTTTTTTGCCCCAAATGCATCCTTTGCAGATACGTCGAGGCACTATCTACCAATAGATGTGATAAAGCATGTCATTGAATCTATGTCTTATGCTAAACTTGTGAGTAAAGAATACGTTGTCACTAATTATTAGCTCTTGCCAATTTTTTTCGACTGACTTTATGTCATTTTTCTTTCTTTCTTTCTTTAGGTTTTATTTGTATACTGATACTGTGAATTTTGTTCAGTAGAATGTCCTTCATTGGCACATAGTAGATGAGGAATCATTTCCTCTAGAAGTACCTTCATATCCAAATCTGTGGAAAGGAGCATATACAAAACATGAGCGTTATACTATTGAGGATGCTTACGACATTGTCACGTAAGAGTTCCATAGCTGTTTGAACTCCCAAGTAATTTAACAACAATTTAATGATTTTATGTCTTTCTTTCAACTTCTGTTCAACTATCTCATGGATCAAAGAGCATTCTTGCAGTTTAAATTGTCACCAATTGTACATTTTCTAGGATCAAATCTCTCAGATTATCAATATTTCACATTGATTAAATGACTGTGTCCCTTAGTTACCGACCCTCCTCTATAAAATTTCAACTGTTATTTCAAACATGAAGGCCAAAACGATTGTTAAAGTTTAAAAATTTACTTCAGGTGAAAGGAAAAGAATGAAAAATATATTTTGTATACATTGTATTAAATTGGGAAATTTAAATCAGGAAGTTAGTGTAACATTACCACATTTCCATTTCCTGACTTCATTTGAATCAAGTTTTTCAGTTTATATTGCTTATCTGCCAATATCTAACATTGTGTTTTTTGCTTCATGGTTTTTATTTTATTTTGAAGCTTCGCCAAAATGCGGGGTAAGCTTCATCTTCTAAAGCTCCAATGCTATTTTTAGAACTTGAAATCTCATTTAGACGAGTGATATCTAAAAGAATTGTTTTGCAAGTCAAATGACACATTGCTGATTATCACCAAGGGTCAAATTTCATTGGGTCTAATTTTTAAAATTTTCCTTTTTATTTTTAGGAATCAATGTTATGGCAGAGATGGATGTCCCAGGACATGCTGAATCTTGGTAAAGTTCTTTCAATGGTCAAATTTTCTTTTCACTTTACCACTCTCCTCTTATTAAAACATTATCTCATGGGAGCCAGAGCCAGTAGCCTACAAATAAAAGGATGTCTTTGGGTGGATTTCTTTAGCAGAATTTATCATCTTCTTAGATCAGAATGGTGAATAAATTCTTATGGTTGAGGATGTTAAGAAACACTTGTGATGAGAGTGACATATATTTCATTAATTTGCATGTAGGGGCGTTGGATATCCAGATCTCTGGCCTTCTCCTTCATGTAAAGAGCCACTTGATGTTACAAAAAATTTCACTTTTGATTTGATTTCCGGTATATTGACAGGTCAGGTCGCTAAAAAATCATTGTACATATGCGATTCTTTGCTAGTATAGGACTGATCTTATGTTTCCTAAACCCTTCTCAAGTTTCATTTCAATTTGACGTCTTACAGATTTGAGAAAAATATTCCCATTTGAGCTCTTCCACTTGGGAGGTGATGAGGTAAATACAGGTTAGTTTATTTATTGGCATACTTGTTGTACTTTGGAACCTGCTATAACTTCTCATTTTCATTGGCACAAGATTTCCTACTTAAATTTGAAAAAAAGGAAATTCAATTACCTAAGTAGACAAAAAAGTTTTGTAATCTATTCTTACTTTAGTAGCGGCCTCCATTAACATTTTGCTACCTGAACTAACATACAATGGTGATTATAGATTGTTTAAAAAATTATCTTGATGAGCAAGGATAGAAACGTTGACATAGCTAACTACTTGTCTTAGTTTTAAGATATGGATATTGATGACTATTTCTAAAAAACCATGGAAATTAAGAAGTTTATATAATGTTTGAAATACCACATGAAATTTAATGTTAACTTAAACAAACAATTGCACACAAATGTTACCGTTACATCTATTAATGCAACTCATCTACGAGGAATGCACAGGAATAGGCAAAGATTGTGTGCATTGACATCATAATCTATTGGTTGCAACAAAGACAACATGTTTCATTTTAGAGATTATTTTAGGTGAAAATATATTAGCTTAACAAACTTTTTTTGGGATGAGATATGCCGCATGACAAACAAATATGTTCATGGGAAGGGATTATATATGTCTTCCTAGCTTGAATTTATATATTTTGTATATATACTTTGAATATCTAGGCCAAGTTAGCACACTTCAACTAATCTCACGAGACAACCACTTGACTTGTTTTAAGTGTTGAAAAATTTATTAAAATTTTCATTTTATTTCCAATTCTTAGTATTTTGTACCGGTTTCCTGCTTGCGATGCATTTTTATTGGCTCCAAAAATTTAGTGGGTTTCATTTATCCATTCGATCAAATGGGAATGGATTAGTAACTATTTACAATACACAACATCTGAAATCGATTGGGTGTCTTATTGACTTGGGTATAGGCGTGTATTCTTCTATTAAATTATATTCTGGTTTGTGAACTTTCTGGCCTTTAGAAGTTAGATCTCTGTTAAAATCTGTTTTACATTTTTGGTTTGTAGTTCAAGCTAAGATTGTGTGCATTGACATCATAATCTTTTGGTTGCAACAAAGACAACATGTTTCATTTTAGAGATTATTTTAGGTGAAAATATATTAGCTTAACAAACGTTTTTGGGATGAGATATGCCGCATGACAAACAAATATGTTATGGGAAGGGATTATATATGTCTTCCTAGCTTGAATTTATATATTTTGTATATATACTGTGAATATCTAGGCCAAGTTAGCACACTTCAACTAATCTCACGAGACAACCACTTGACTTGTTTTAAGTGTTGAAAAATTTATTAAAATTTTCATTTTATTTCCAATTCTTAGTATTTTGTACCGGTTTCTTGCTTGCGATGCATTTTTATTGGCTCCAAAAATTTAGTGGGTTTCATTTATCCATTCGATCAAATAGGAATGGATTAGTAACTATTTACAATACACATCTGAAATTGATTGGGTGTCTTATTGACCCGGGTATAGGCGAGTATTCTTCTATTAAATTATATTCTGGTTTGTGAACTTTCTGGCCTTTAGAAGTTATATCTCTGTTACAATCTGTTTTACATTTTTGTTTTGTCTTATTCAAATGGTATTAAAACAATAGAATTATTCAGCTTTACACTAAGCTCGTTAATTCTTCGATAACCAATTATCATTATGACTCATTCCATACTTGGCAGATTGCTGGGAGACTGTTCCACACGTGAAAAAGTGGTACGACTTTGCCTATCTTGATCAATAAATGTACCATATTGTCTACTTTTTGGATACTTCAGTCATATAAATAATACTTGTGCTGCCTTTGATATATATTTTATACTAATGAAGCAGACGAGAGAATGATTTAGTACCAAATACATGCCAGATTCCTATCAAGAGTTTGAGTAGGGCTGTTTCATATGATTATTACATAACAAGGGAGTGTTTCAAACCAAGTACATAAACCTAGGGGAAGAGGAGTTTAATGATATCGCTGGTCATAAAATTTCAGTGTTTTGAAATTTTGGTGATCTTGCTGGGTTTATTTAGTGAAGCATGCTTCAAAAAAAAAAAAAACCCCTACAAATATTTCGTGCTTAGAGCTCAAAAAACCTGCATGACCACTAAAGATGCCTGTAAATATTTAAGAAAAATTGCTGGATGCTTATGGTATTGCTTGCTTGTCCTGAATTTTCTAATGCAGGCTTTTGGATCAGAACATGACCACTAAAGATGCCTATAAATATTTCGTGCTTAGAGCTCAAGAAATTGCGATTTCTAAAAATTGGACCCCTGTAAATTGGTATGCAAGTTTTGCTTTGGTTGCTCTTAGTTTACATTGTTGAGACATTATGTACAAGAATATCATCGTTCAAAAAATTAAATGCATTAAATTATTTGTCGATCAACTTTTGAGGCGGAATTGCCAATCTTCTCTGTCATGTCCAATAGCAGAAAGATAGTTGACAGAGTTTCATTTTCATTTTACATGTAATGATATTTAGTACTTAGATCCTTCTCTTTTCAGGGAGGAAACTTTCGTTAACTTTGCAGAAGGTCTGAATCCTAGGACTATAGTGCATAATTGGTACGTTTAACTGTTGTTTGGAATCTTTGCATTATCATGTTCAAGAGACTGGCATATTCTGTCTCTCTGTCTCTCCCCTGAGCTATACATCGCAATGTACTGCTATCAACAGGTTGCGTGGTGGGATTTGTCCCAAGGCTGTTGCGAAGGGTTTTAAATGCATCTTTAGTGATCAAGGTGTTTGGTATCTTGACCATTTAGATGTCCCATGGGATCGCGCATATCGTGCCGATCCCCTCGAAGGAATATCAGATTCTTCTCAGCAAAAGCTAATCATTGGAGGAGAAGTTTGCATGTGGGGTGAGACTGCCGATGCATCAAATGTCCAGCAAACGATATGGCCTCGAGCTGCTACAGCTGCAGGTATGTTTTGCACCTGTAATTGATGTCATTATCAGCCAGCATTACTTGCAAGGCTTGACTGTGCTATCATTCGATAGTAGATCTTTTCGGGTTTCTTTTCTCCTAGAACACGTAACTGACTCAGTTTACCTTTCCCCTCCAGAGAGGTTATGGAGCAAGAACGAGACAGTATCAGGAAATATCACATTGTCAGTGCTACCGCGCTTGAGTTACTTCCGGTGCCTCCTGAACAGGCGCGGGGTTGAGGCTGCTCCAGTCAAGAACTTCTACGCTCGAAGACCTCCCACAGGTCCAGGATCATGTTATGACCAATAAAGTTCATGTCATGTCTGTTTTAACTTTGTGCATCCTTCATATCTACTTGCCTGGAATAAAATTTGTACCATTGCAAACTTCAATCTTTTCATGCCATCCATCCTTGTTTGATATGTACTGATCTGTTTGCGTTGCTTAAAAACTTGAGCTTGTTCATGTGTAGCATCTTGTTCATTGTCAAAAGAATGTGAATATACTTACTTGGTACTCTCTTCTCCAACTCTCTACTGTTCTTGAGCATTTACTACCTTTAACAACTTCAGGCGCTGCTTATTAAAATTTGTTCATATTGATTCACCAATTTGAGAGAACAAAAGTAAGAAAAGGTTTGCCAACAAGAGTAATAGCTCAATTGAGGTCATGAGTTTGAATCCTCCACCTAAATTTATTGTTGAACTATAAAAAGAGTAAGAAAGGGTCTTAAAACTCAGCCTTTTATGGATTATAGCCATTATGGATTTGCTTAATGATCATTCGGATAGCGAATGAGTATGACTAATAGTTCTATCTATGCAAATGCTTGTGTTAAACATATTTGGACTCTCCTATGCACGTGAACTTCACTCAAATAGGGTTATTTGAGACAAAGAGAATGAGAATGATTATTGCGAGACTTCACTCAAATAGGGTTAATTGAGACAAAGAGAATGAGAATGATTATTGCGAGGATGAAAATTAGAAAGAATATGGAGGACAATGATAATTAATTGTGTTTAGAGTGAAAAGAATGATTATGAATAAAATCATTACTTGCGTTTGAGATGAAGAAAATAATTATGGAAGAAAATAAAATAGTGAATATGATTTGAATGAAAAGTAATTATCGAAAGAGTAAAAAAATTATTAAGGAAAAATAAGATTATAGAGAGAATGATTCTTAGCCTTTTCATTTTTCCCATTTGATCACGTTGTCCCCCAAACACCCAAAATTACAAAGAGAATTTGGAAATATATTGGAACAATTTTGATATTATTTATTGGGTTTGCATTTCAGTTGTTGTGGGCACATCAACATAAATGGCATGCCATAATCTTAATGTTGGCAGAATATTTAGCTGATTAAATTTGGAAGTTTGGTCTTTCCTTAGTCCCCCAAGAAATTTCCCTTTTCTCACTACTCAAAGAATGAATGGTCCAATCCAAATCAAAAGTTACTTGAACTTGAAGAAATTCACTTGAAAAACTCACAAGTCATTCCCCACAATAAAAGTAGGCACAATTGTTTAAACCATTCCACATGGCTCTCTCTACCTTTACTCATTTTTGGAACAGAAATTGGTCGTTTCTTTAAATGTCGATTTTTGTACAAATGTATTTATGGATCATGTTCTGTAGAGTTCGTATTGATTGAGTTTGAGGAATTCAAACATGTGACCTCTAGGTCGATGATATATGTTAATTATTGCTAGCATATCTTTTTGTTTGTTTTTAAATGGGAAATGAAAACATTTTCATTGATTAGATAAAAGTGTTACAAGATTTTGGGCGAGGATCTTAACTTTTTTTACAATAAAATAATACAGTAATACAAATCAACCTCTTTAGAAGTTGAACAACTAACTTTCAATCCTAAGAGGAGACAACATGCATAATCAATGAATTATCTCATGAATTCGCTACACACCTAGGAGGTGGGACTTGTATATCGAAGATTCTCTATCGAAACTTACATAGAGAGAAGGGGTAGGGAGAGACTCTGCCAGCATATGTGTATTGATATTAATAAATAATCTTGATGAAATATAATTAAAAGGCTACAGTTAGAGTTTTATAATTAGTGTAGATTTGATTGCTAATGTCTTTATTTTTTTTTGGTTATTCGTGACTGTTTAGTGCAGTTTTCGCACAGTTCGACTAATGTCACGGGATATACCGCTTGACTCGACATATTTGGATGCCAAGAAAATCAATAGGAAATTAATTCTTAGGTAGGTGATCACCATCTTATGCACTCCAAGACCCTCTTTGACCAATTGAACCACTCCATGATGGTTAGAATGCTAATGACTTAGTAGATACCACCATCTGTAATTGATTTACTTTCCAAATCTCTTATTCAAATACACATAAAATACATACAATTGAAAAAAAAAAACACACACACACACTAATTGAAAAAACACAAATGAATACAAAAATTTAGGAAATATAATTGTAGATTTTAAATTCGCTGTTAAGATATTTAAAGAAGGTATTGACGAAGCAAAAACGTACACAATGTTATTCTGCATTCTAAAGATTAATACTTAGTAACATTATGTATCATATAGAAACTAAATGCTTACACATTCGAGTCGCAAATATCGTTGAGTAAAAAAAAGCAAAAACCTCACCATTCAACTTGGAATTAAACTCTTTTTTTTTTTTTTTTTTTTTTTTTTTTTTTGTCATGGTCAAAATGCCACATTACTCGTTTTCCTCCAAAGAAGTGCCAAAATTTTGATCTGATTATTTACATGTAATGAAAATTCCAAACAATAAAGGCATTGGCCTTGGCCCTACCCATTTTAATGAGCTAATAAAGAAAGAAAAGTGGTGATTTTTATTAATTTTTCATCATGATGGTTGAGTCTAGTTTTCTCTTTCTAACATTATTAGGGATGAAAGTTTGTCATGCAAATGATAAAAATGTATCAATCAAATAGAAATAAAAGATAACCAAGTTGATATATGCTCTTTATTTGACTTTCATTTTCTTAAATTTTTCTTCCCTACCACATCTTTGAATTTTGATAAAACTGTATTGATTACTTTGATATGAATCTTCTTATTGCCATCAAGCAAAGTGGAGACTTTTAAGTTCCAACACATAAATTACAAGAGAACAAACATGAACAAAAATTTCAAGGTGAGGGGAAAATTTATGTATGCTAGAATATAAATGCATAAAATGTAAAAAGAATAGTTGAAGAAGTAAGAAGAATCAATATTTTAATAAAGCCAAAGACAACAAGCTAACCAAAAATGGAAAATAAAAGACATGATTTTAGTGGTAGTAATATAGAGACCATAGCTTTAAATTCAAAAAGGAAATATGAACTATTTGGTTTGCAGCAACAATATGTTGACTTGACTTGACTAAATGAAAATAGTTATTTATTTATTATATATATACACATACTAAGGTATACACTTTTATCTCTAATGTATGTATTCATTTTCAGTTTTTTCTTTTATTTTTACTCTTTTTCCTTGAAGTTAAAAAAAAAAAAAAAAAAAAAAAAATCTAATTCCTCGATACATTTTTTTACCACCGTTTCAAAAAACATGACCAATTTTAGATTAAATAAAATAATGTAGTTTCTTAATATAATAATTATTTTTTGGTCAAATTGTTCTATTGCCTTCAATGCGATAAATGAGATTAATCATTTGACTTTTTGTTTTCTATTTTTGAAATTTAAAAATATTTTTACTCAAATTTTCTACATTGTATTCCATATTGCTTACCTTCTATCCATGTTTCCAAAAAAAAGTATATAAATGTTAACCAAATTTAAAAAACAAAAACAAGTTTTTGAAAATTACTTTTTTTGTTTCTAAATTTTGGTTTGGTTTTTTAAAAAAATAGGTAGGATATCGATATCCAAGTACGAAAAAATATATAGTAAAGAAGTTGTTATAGACTTAAATTTTAAAAACAAATTTTTTCTTTTTTAAATTATCGGGCTAAATAATTAGATTTTCGATTTGATGTCTAATAATTCTTTTCACTATAAAATTGTCTAATAAGTTCAACTTTTGTTTGTGTTTAATAAGTTCAAACTTTCATTTTATGTCAAATAAATCTAAACTTTTAATTTTGTGTTTATTATGTCATTAAACTTATTAATTTCTAAGATTATAGACAAAATAATTAGTAACCACACTAGAAATAAAATTCTATTATAATATATTCACCAATTTTTAATTGTTAAATATCTTATTATACAAGATTCTCAAAAAAAAAAAAAAAAAAAAAAAATCTTATTATACAAAACTCATTAGTTTTTTAAAGAAGCATTAAATATGACTCTCGCTCTCTTCTTCTTTTTCATTATTTATTTATTTAAATTTAACATCATATACATTCTTCTAAGCTATATTATATGACAAAGTTATCAAAACCCAAATTGAAAGTTACTTTAAATTTTTATTGAATACTTTTTAGGATTAAA
This sequence comes from Sechiopsis laciniata, assembly GCA_037833695.1. NCBI lineage: Eukaryota > Viridiplantae > Streptophyta > Magnoliopsida > Cucurbitales > Cucurbitaceae > Sechiopsis > Sechiopsis laciniata. The sequence goes on from JBBMKA010000003.1 coordinate 7,607,760, forward strand.
CATGTAATTTAAATTAGAGAAATTCTTATGAACGAACTATACTAACAAAATAATTATAAATATATTTAAATTTTAAAATATTTACCTTTTATATCATTAATACATTTTTTTTTTTTGAAAATATCATTAATACGTCTCAATAATGTATTATTCATAATTATTAATATAATATTATTTAATATATATGAATATTACTATTTTTAAAGTTGAAAATGATATTAAAGACATGACATGATGGTAATTTGGCATTAAAGAGAAAAAGTCCACCAATTTTACCCACATTATCCAACCCAAAGGGCCAACACATTGAAATCTTGTTCATGACTTTACTTTCACTTTCTCTCTCTAAAAAATAGAGAACCACTGATTCTTCTTCTTTCTTCTCCAAAATCACTCTCTCTCTAATTCTCTCTCAGATTACACTACCCCGCTCTGCTTTCAATCACTCCACTTCTCTTCTATGTGATTTTGTAAGTTTCAAATCTAAAATCTTCTTTCTTGTTTTTTTCTTTTCTTTGATTCATTGCAAACCCTAGAAATCTAGCTCTGTTAATTGCTTTCCCTTTGAAAAAGTCGCCTCTCTGATCTCTTTTTTGTAGATTTTCGAGGAGTTTGAAATTTGTTTTTGATTTTATGGCTGTTCTTTAATCCTTGCAATTTGGTTTCTGGGTTCTTATTGATTTCATCTGGGAAGTGTGAACTGTGAGATAAATTGTTGGCATTCCTTAATTTTGTTCTTTTGTGTTTTTTTTGTTTACTTTTGATTTGTTTATGACCTTTTGTTGATGTTATTGATGTTGATCTGATATGGGTCTCTTGACTGTTTGATATCTCTTAATTTGATTGCAGCCCAATGCCCAATATGTTCATTTGTATGTATGGGTGAAAAAGTTTATTAGGGTTTCCATACTGCTTGGGATTGTTTGAGTTGTTGTCTGTGGATTTTGGCGTGGGCATGGTGGGCACTGAGGAGGATTCTGGTACTTCTGGCGGGTCTGCAGTGCAGCTTTCTGGGGGAGGTCGGAAATTGTTCTGGCGCTCGGCCTCATGGTCTGCATCGCGTTCGTCCCTTCACCATCCCGAAGTGAATAAAGATGGTGGAGACCCCAATGGGAGTCTTGGTGATAGTAATGGACCGAGCCGAATCTACCCTGCTCCTCCGTTAACTCCAAGGTCACAGCAGCATTGCAAGGCAAGGTCGTGTTTGCCTCCTTTACAGCCTCTGTCGATAGCCCGCCGAAGCTTGGATGAATGGCCGAAGGCAGGGTCGGACGATATAGGCGAATGGCCACAACCTCCTACTCCTAGTGGGAGAGGAAATGGCGAGAGGTTGAAACTTGATTTGTCGTCAATTCAGAGAGTCCCGGATAAGAATTGTGGGCTTGTGAAGAGAGATAAGATTGCTTTCTTTGATAAAAAGTGTTCAAAAGTGGCGGAACATGTATATCTTGGTGGAGATGCGGTTGCTCGAGATAGGGATATACTTAAACAGAATGGAATAACTCATGTGTTGAATTGTGTAGGTTTCGTTTGCCCGGAGTACTTCAAAGATGATTTCGTGTACAGAACTTTGTGGTTGCAGGATAGCCCATCCGAGGATATTACTAGTATTCTTTATGATGTTTTTGACTATTTTGAAGATGTTAGAGAGCAAAGTGGAAGGGTTTTTGTTCATTGTTGCCAGGGAGTATCTCGGTCAACGTCCTTGGTCATTGCCTATCAGATGTGGAGAGAAGGACAGAGTTTTGATGATGCATTTCAATATGTGAAGGCAGCAAGAGGTATTGCTGACCCAAATATGGGATTTGCTTGCCAGTTATTACAGTGCCAAAAGAGGGTCCATGCTTTCCCTCTTAGCCCAAGCTCACTGTTGAGGATGTATCGAGTTGCCCCACACTCACCATATGATCCCTTGCATTTGGTCCCTAAAATGTTGAATGATCCTTCACCCTCTGCTCTGGATTCTAGAGGAGCATTTATCATTCATATACCTTCTGCCATATTTGTTTGGATTGGGAAGAACTGTGAAGCAATCATGGAAAGGGATGCGAAGGGAGCTGTTGTACAGATTGTTCGGTACGAGAGAGTGCAGGGACCTATATATGTAATTAAGGAAGGGGAAGAACCAGCAAACTTTTGGAATTCCTTTGCAAACCTGTTACCTTTAATGGATAAATCCAATTGTAAAATCAATCTTGGGGAATCAAAAGGTAAGCCTTATCCAGGCGAGAGGAAAGTTGATTCCTATAATGTGGATTTTGAAATTTTCCAGAAGGCTATTACTGGTGGTTTTGTTCCTCCATTTCCTTCATCTGAGAACAAGCATGAAACCCATCTTCCTGTTAGAGAAAGCAGTTGGAGTATGCTTAGGCGAAAGTTTGCCTCTGGGAATATGAAAGATTTTGTATCAGCTCCTCGAATATCTCTCTCTAGGGCCTATTCAGACTCTTTGATGATGGTGCATTTTTCGGCCAAATCTTCGTCGCCTTCGGCATTTTCTTTGTCTTCATCATCTTCTTCACCTATCTATCTTTCTCCTGACTCCCTCTCTTCTGATTCAAGTTCAAGTTCAAGTTCCAAGTATTTTTCAGAATCCTCTGTAGATTCTCCTTCTGCATCTTCACCTCCAGTTCCAGTTTCTTCCTCTCTGTCCAGCTTTTCTAACATGACACTTAACTCATCCAATAGTTCCTTAGAAACTGTGTCCAATGGTCCGGAAACTCGTGATGCAGCTTCTTTGGAATCAAGTTCTCACTCATTCTCATTCCCCTCCAAAAAGTTTTCACCTTCTCTTGCAGAACGCCGAGGTAGTGCGAAATCTCTGACATTACCTACAATGCCTAGTAAAATCAGAGCAACAAACAGTGCTTCAAGGTTTCTTTCCACTCAAGAAGATGGTAAAAGGAAGAACAATATTTCTTGCTCTCTTAATGTATCAGTTAATACGAAAAATGGCTCAGAGCCTGTCGATAGTAGGGTTGTAAATGAACATACAAGTTCCACTCAGAAGTTCAAGAATACTGATAATGTTATGGGTGTGAGGGTAGGTAGTGAGGCGTCGTGTGAGCAGGAAACTAAAGTTGATGGACAATCTACTACTAGTTCATGGAAAATCTATCCCAAACTTTTTGAAGATGGCATGGTATCCACTGTGTCGAATGGGAAGCAAGGTGACGAGTTTGTCCAACCTATGGCATATTGTTGGCCGGAGTTAGAAAAGATTGCAGCTTTTGACACAAGTTGCCTCAATTCTAAAGCTGCTATTGTGATTTTCTCTCCAAGTAGGTATTTAGGCAAGAAGGATGGCATGAGGCTGTATATTTGGGTAGGAAGTTCTTTTGACCATGATTTATCTCAGGTTCAAGTTAAGAGGGATAAAGAGTTGATAGATTTAGAAAAGATAGACTGGGTTAAAGTTGGACAATATGTACTTACTGAAATAGGCCTGCCAGAAAACACAGAAATTAAGGTACTTTGGAGCTTTGATGCTTGTATTGCTGATTCATCTTCAACTTCTGCTGCTAATCTAGGAATGCGAAAAACAGTATATTATTGCTCTAAATCTTAAATGCCAAAACTGTATAGGTGCTCAATATGTTAGTTGTTTCCTGCTCAATTAAACTTTTCTCAACTGATGTTTTTTTTAGTACAAATTGGGGGGAGGGGACCAAGAAACTCTATAAATTGGGCGGAGGGGACCAAGAAACCCTACATAGAGGGCACTAGTGCTCTCAAATAATATGGGAGCCAAATACCAATTTCTAGGATCGAACCCTTGACTGTGGTTTTACAACCAAACAATGAAACCGCTAGGTTACTAACCCTTTTGGTCTCAATTGAAGTTTTTAATTTTTTTTTTTTTTTTTCTGGAAATCATTTTTTTTCTTCTAACATGGAGTTTCTCACCCAATCGAATCAATAAAAGAAAACTCATAATGAAAATAGTAAGAATCACCTACTGCTGTAATTCTATTCATTGGTTGTTTTCTCTTTAATTCAGTCATTTTGGTCTAATTCTGTAAAATGTTTTCTTCATGGAATTAGAAACGCTCTGGAGTTCCATTGCACCCTGTAAATATTGTAGTGACAATGGGTTGTTCTTAGTAGCTTAATTTTTTTCCAACACCTCCATTAGATCTATGTTATTTGTTCTTTGTGACTCATTTCTCCATTATATAATGCATGTTTTGATCTGCCATACAAACTTCTTGTGAAAACAGATCGTTAAAGAAGGTGAAGAAACGGAGGAATTTCTTGCACGATTGAGTCTGTTGTAGTCCCGCTGCTATGGACATTTCTTTAATCTGGTCATGATTATGAAGATTATTCGATTGTCGAGCTGGCTCAACAAGCCATGTAACTTAGTCATGAAGATGAACTCCCCTTGCGAAAATTAGTGAGGTAAGCATGCTGGTCATTGTTTGACCATATTTATTCTTTGCTGCTACAATACTATTTTTTAATGGCTTTCTATTGGGGTCAGGCATGCAAAAATTGATGAGACCAACCCTGGTTAACTTTTGGAGTATTCTTTTTTTTTTTAAAAAAAACTTTTCGAGGATTTGTCTGATTAATGGAGCGTGGTCACCCTGGATATAGTGTCCGATTTCCTGGTTTCCAAAAAAAAAAAAAAAAAATCATGTCTGTTTCTGTTGACAACGTTACATGTCTGTGATATGATCCAGGATTTAGATTATATAAAAAGATAAAAGAATACAAGATAAACTAAGAATTGATAGGTCTTGGAACCTCCCATCTCAAGAGAATACTCTCTATGAGCCCTACAATAATTCACTCAATAATTGGATGCCTAAACCTTATCCTAACATCTCCTATTTATAACAAAATCCTAACTTACTCTCCAAGTAATTGCTAACATACCCCTATATTATTCCTATTTCTACTAAGACCCATCCCTATCAGTCTGTCTATCTGTTCTCAACCGGTGAAGCGTTCTGTTATTCTTTTCCAATTGTTTACATGGTGGAAGTTGAAAATTTGAATTTAAGCTGTTACATCTTTTATCCAACTTACTGTGACGAAACAATAATCTAAACTAATCTTCCCAAGCCTTCGCTAGTTTGGTCGGAGAAAATCTGTCTTGGCTCTCTGTATTGTCATGTTTATCCGTTGACGTTACAAAAGAGGGCAACAAAAAAAACAAAAAAACAAGAACTAACCCACAAAAGGGCCTTCAAGAAACACTGTAGAAAAGTTGACGTTGGGAAGACTTCCTAGTGTTGGTTTTTAGAAAACTAAGAGATTATGAGTTCAATCCATGTTAAGGCGTGTAGACCTTTGGCTAAGAGCTCAGATAAGAAGTTCGAATCCCCATGTCCTTGTTGAACAAAAAAAAAGTAACTTCCAAGAGATTAGTTGAGATGCCTAAATTGGTTCTAATAATCATGTATTAAATAATAATGATACCTGGGTTTGAAGGTGTGGTCCCCCAAGGTCTTAGGTTTGAGTCTTATTGGTGACATTAATTTGTAGACACCTCTCGTGTTTCCATTTCTTCAATGTCTCTCGGTGCCTGGCCTAGGACGGGCATGGTTATCCCGAAAAACTCCTAAATTGCTTGTTCATACGTTCTGCTTCATGTGATTCGTAAAGTGTTTCAATGAATTTCTAAGGATATAATCTGAGAGGTAGTTTGGCCTTCAGTTGAATTACATCATCCTATTTTGTTAGCCTTTTCAACTCAATGAAAAGCTGAGTTCTGACTGTTTTTTTTTCCACATTTTGGTTGCTATGTTTGCAGGAGACGCTTGAAAAAATCCAAGTGGTTTATAGCAAAAGTGTTAACAAGCTGTACAGAGAGAGAGCTTTAACAAAACCCCACCAACCACCACGTAATTCTAATTTGATATTGTAAACAATTTGCCGGAAGGCCCTTTTGCCTAACATATGTTATTGACTTTTGGCTTCCCAATTTTTACTCCTCTTGGCTTCCATTTCTTTTCAAGTAGACAGGAATCTTCTAAACCTTAAAGCTATAAGAAAAAAAAATGATGTCCATGAATATGGCAGAATTAGAAAACCACACATTCAGGTATCACATCCTAACCCCTATTTGTTTCCCAGAATGATACCATATCATGTCAATTTAAACACTAGGACATATACTTCCAACAAAGAGATCAATAGTTCAAATCGATTCATTCTAACATAGAGTGAATCGATTTGAACTCAGATACAAGTGTAGAATAAAACACGATGTAAGTTGTGTGTGATTAAGGTTGGCCAACCAGAGCAGTAGTTCAACGACATCAGTGTAAATTTAATAATCAAGAAGTCATGAGTAATCTAATAATCAAGAGGTCATGAGTTCGAGTCTTTTCATTATTTAATGGTTGTTAATCTAAAAAAAAAAATAAAAAATTATAGGACACTCATCATTCATTACAAACTGGTGTAAATAGTTCTCGAGTTTACGTAACATTGAATTCCAAAACTTGGACATTTAAGGTCAGATTTGCTTTGTTGGCGCATTTATCAGCAAATTGATGTTTACATCTTTACCCTCTGAATTGTGTATTTTCTTTTTAATCTTCACCCTCTACTTACGGCAGTTTAGACTAACTAAAAAATGATTATTTTTACGTTATAAACTCACCAGTGATCGTGAATTGATCATATTTGAACCTTTTCGATTGAAAATGCTGTTAACAATGAGCTATGACAAGAGTAAAACTTGCATCCCTCCCAGTAAGGAGGAGGCAGCGGTCCTTACCTTACACGTGGCCCATTCACAACCATAATTTCTTAAACAATACTTAGGTAAGGGTGGATAAGTATTTTGGAAATACTTACTCATCTTTACAACCATACAATTTTACTTTTTTGTATATCTCTCTTCACTTTGGCATTTCTTTCTCCATCAATCAAAACTAATTTTTTTTTAAAAAAGTAGAAATATGTGACTCGGTGTGTTTGTTTTTTGAACATGAGAAATGGTTAATAATCACTTTTAAAAAACCCTTCGTTTGTTTTTTGTAGTAAACAACTATTGTTAACCACTCTTCAACCCTTCTATCAAATTTCACATTAAATTTTATTAAACTTTACATCAAATTTATCATTCAACCACTACTAACTCCAATCTCCAAATAAGTAGTTGATTACTCCACTACTATTAATCTCAATCTCCAAACGAGTAGTTAACCGCTTCAAACTACTACTAACCACTTCATTTTTTTCCACTCCACTCTTTTCTACAAAAAACAAACACATCTTAAGGTGGGTAAATATTTCCAAAATACTTATCCATCCTTACCTAAGTATTGCTATTTCTTTCTCTTTTTATTCTCATATTTTCTTCCGTTGCTTATTAAATGCTAATGATATTTATTGATTTTACTTTTGTTTTATGACTTTTTTTTTACTTGCGAGTATATATATATATATATATATATATATATATATTTTGAGAACAATTGTGAATATATTATTTAAGTGTAAGTTATCAATTAAAATTTAAGAATTAAAATTGTCAATGTAACAATAGATTTATTTTTAATCATCTTTTGCTAATATTAATTTATTTTTATCAACTAAACAAAATTGTTGTAATATCTTATCAACTCTTAGCTAATATTAATTTCTTTTAATTTTATAATTTTTTTTTATGAAACCATCATTAATTTTAAGTTACATAATTTATAATATTTCACATTAATAGTTTAAATAATAAAATTATAAGTTTGGTTTATATGATTTGAAAGAAATTTAGAGTTTAATTTTTGCGATTTCAAAAACTATATCTTAATCCATCTAATTTGAAATTTTTTTTAAAATTCAATCACTATAATTTAAAAAATTATCATTTAGTTTATATTGTGAATAAACTTAAAAGTAGTACTTGTCATTTCTTTTTGTTAGTGAATCTATTATTTGAATGTTTATTATTCATGTGTCAATGATGAAATTATAAATTAAGTGACGGATTGGACAAACAAATTACATCATTTACGTATGGATGATGAATTTCAACGTATTTAATTCACCGCGATAATGAACGAAAGTGACTCTATTTTAGATTTTATCAAACTATAAAAACTAAATTTTAATTTTTTTTTAGAACAATATATTCTAATTAGTCCTATCTATTTTAAACCATAAAACTAAATTCTAGTTTTTGAAAGTATATGATTAAACTTTAATTTCTTTAAATATAGAAACCAAATTTTAGTTTAAATTCTTAATTTAGAATTAATAAGTTAAAATAAATAATATACCAAATTGTCATTCGCTTTATTATTATTATTATTTTAGTTGTATTGTCATTAGCTTTTAAGATACAATTTAAAAAAAAAAAAAGGATAGAGAAAAAAAACTAATGATCTTAAAAAATAATATTAATAATAAATTGAGAAAAAGAAAATGATGATTAAAAAAAAGAAAAAGAAAAAGAAAAGGAAAAAAGAGAAAGAAATTGTGGTTGTGAGTGGGCAGATGGAAGGTAAGAACCACTGGCTTCTTACAGTGAGGGATGCAAGTTTTACTCAATAAAAGTGCATTCAGATCATAGAACCACAGAAACAAGAAAAAAAAAAAGAAAGAGAGATGTCAAAGGAATTGAGTTTGAAGCTTTTGATCGACAGAAAAGAAAAAAGGGTTCTATATGGTGAAGCAGACAACACATTCATAGATTTCCTGTTCACCATTCTTGCACTTCCTGTTGGAACTGTGGTTAAGCTTCTCTCCACAGAAGCCATGGTTGATCCACTCTCGAGTCTCTTCCGCAGCGTCGATTCCTTGAACCGGATCGACTATTTCGAGCCGAATCGGCATTCGGACAGCCTTCTTAAGCCCAAGAAGTATTTTTCGTGTCCCAATCGCAACCATGATTGTCCGAGTATTAGTTCTAGGTTTGGCGCGAAGTGTCCCCGATGCAGAAGTTTGTTGACCAGCAATGCGACTTATGTCTATGGAAGTGATGAAGCTAGGCCCATTCAGGGGGGTTATGTGAAAGAAGGTAAGTTTATGGTGATGGATGATCTTACTGTTAGGCCCATGCCACATTCCTCCATGTCCACTATTTCTGCTTTGCATGAGTTGAATGTGAAGGATATTGGGTTCATTGAGGAGGAGCTTGTGTTTTTCGACATCCATGAGGTTGGTCATTGCCCTTTGATTTACTCTACTTTTTTTGTGCTAGGAAATTAATTAGCTATGCAGGTGATTACTAGAGATCGAGCTTTATGATTAGGGTTAGTTAGATATAATTAAATTTACCCTAAATTACTTTTGGGTTGATTGATGATTTAACATTATTCAACAATTACCCATCCTTATTTGGCGACTAATCCAACCTATTATAGTCTCAAAGGTGCGGTCTTGTTGGTTGAGGCTTGTGAATTTCAAGACATGCTTCTTTGGAGGTCTCAGGTTTGAGCCTAGCTAGTAAACTTAATTGTAAAATTACTTGTTGTCTCCTGAGTATGAGTCTTGAGAGACAGGCGCAGGTACCCTTGGCATAGGTGAATGAAGCCTAAAAAACCTATTACAGTTTTTTAGTGTGTTTGTGATAGGTTTGGTCCTTATGGCATTTGTGTAACTAGATAGGGATTTTGCTAGACAAAATGGTTATAATGAAGAGGTTGTGGATTTGAGAGAGACATAAAAAATGTATGAGAGTGAGTTAGGGCTTGGATGGGTTTAGAGGCCTTTCACCTAGAGTTAACATGTCGTTCAGTTTTCTTGATATCGTAATACAATTTGAGTTCGGTTTTTATCGGTTTTATTTTCCATTTTAATATAAGAATTTGAGAAGTGTGTTTTGTATTTTATTTAGATACGTAAAGAGTTTGAGATGTATTATAGAATAAATTAGAGGAGGGTTTGTGATATGATCCAGAATCTAAATTATATAAAAAGGTAAAAGAATACAAGATAAACCAAGATTTGATAGGTCTTGGAACCTCCCCTCTCAAGAGAATACTCTCTATGAGCCCTACAATAATTCACTCAATAATCACTCAATAATTGGATGTCTAAACCCTACCCTAACACTCTCTATTTATAATAAAATACCTTAACTTACTCCAAGTAATTGGAACTTACTCCCCAAGTAATTGCTAACATACCCAACCCTATCAGTTTGGTGAACAAACACCAATGTTATGATAATTTATTTGATATAATTTGTAGGGCGTGAAGTTGTTGAAGGCTTCATTGCTCACGCCAACTGTTCTGACTGATATGTTTCTTCGACAGATTGACTTCACAAAACATCATGGTATTCACTCAAACAATTCTCTGTTTTTGTATTTTTATTGTTTTCCTTTAAAACTCATTGATTATTATTTTGCATCAGTGCCATTTGTGAAGAAGGTTAATGAGAGGAAGCTGAAGCAGAAACAGGAGCGGAATGTTTTCTTATGTGTTTCTTGTCATGTTCTACTGGGATTAATGTTCATAGCACAGTCTCGTCTGCTTTAGTTATTTTATTTTCTTGATATCGGGTGTGTTTTGAATCTGTGATCTCTTAGTTATTATGTCATACATAATGCTTCACTAGAGCTCTGCTCCTTTTGGCATCTGGTTTAGTTATTCATTGCTCATTGCTCATTGCTTTATGTTATCATGAACCTTTTTTGTTATAAGTTTGCCTTCGTGAAATTGTCGTGGGATAATCAATAAATCAACGACTAGTACTGCCTTCTTGTTCGAGGTAACGTTTTTTTTTTAGTTTACAACAATGAAGAGCGAGAGTATTTGAACTCATGATTTCTTGGTCTTTAGATCTACACTGATGCTGCTGAGCTACGACCCCTTGTTGGCTGTTCGAGGTAACTTTTCATGTCTCTAATTAGTAATAACTTCCTCCATTTTTCAATTTTCCAATTTGCTATTTTATAACTTAAACATAACTATAGTCCGGACTTGTCTAGGACTCTAGATTATATGTACGTGATGTTATTAGTTTGCTCCTAATGGGTGGACGTTTAGGTAGGAAATAGAGACAAATAGGGTTGATGATAGTGGATATTCTTGTTTCTATTCTTGGTTGGGAATCTCACATGGAAAAAATGAGGAGATATCACACGTCTTCTACTCATTATTTTTTATATTTGTAAATTGTGAGTGTTCGTGCCAGTTTACGCTCACCTCGACCATTATTGATTGAATCCACAACCTTTACCATAGAAACTAATAGAGAAGTACAAATTCACGGCCTAAACAGTGCCTCGATCTAAAGAAGCAGAAGAATAAGCATTTACTTTTCGCATAGAAACTTGATACATATATTCTAGGACACATCCACTTTTGCTACATGCATATCTCTTGTCTTTGGTAAATCCAATCCTAAAAGTAGGCTCCCTACATAATACTACCACAGGATGCGGCAAAACACAAGTTAAGACCATATTGAAAGTTTTTGGCATCAATGGCAGGATCTGATATGAGATTAAAGATTCTCATAGATTCAAAAACACGAGAACCTTGGGGAAACATCTGAATCTATCGTGGCTACTAACTTAAGAATTAATTTCCTAAGGTTTCTTTGCATTAAAATATTATAGGATTATAAGAGTTGTCTTGCCAAAATAGTCAAAGTGTGCGTAAGCAAGCAATAGACATTCCGATATGAAAAAATAGCTGTGTCATTGCGAAAATATATCAATAAATTAGTTAAATCGTTATTAATGTTTAGCGATTGAAAAGGAGTACAAGTATTTGAATGTGTTTTGTTGGTTTGGTTCTGCGTAGGCAGTGAATTTGCTGAGTGCTTCTCTGAAATCCAAGACTGTTCTCACAGACCTCTTCCTTGAAAAGAAGAAGCTCCGAATTTTTTTAGAATAATATGCTATATGTTTTGAAGCCTGTTTGGTGTCAAGTTTGGGTGATCTGTTTTGTATTCGAATTTCATGAATGCTTTATATATGAAACTGAGCTGCTAAAGATGTCATTTTTTAGTATTAACAGCTATAATAGAATATTAGTAATATATATGTGCTAGAATTATTACTTGTTCTTAAGTTTACATGTGGCTTGGCCTTGTTTATGACATTAGAGGCAAAATCTTTCCTTAATGAGGTTAAGTCTTTAAAATAAGGTCTTTGACTAAGTCATCAGATCATAGGTTCGAATCCTTACCTCGTTGAAAAAAAAAACCAACATCTAGGAGGTTAGTAGAGATACAGTAAAATTCTGACTGTTTTTTTCCACATTGGTTGCTATGTTTGCAGGAGACGCTTGAAAATCCAAGTCGTTTATGGTAAGTCTTAACAAGTTGTACAAAGCTTTAACACACCCCATTACCATGTAATTCAAATTTGATATTGTAAACAGTTTTCTGGAAGGCCCTTGCCTTACATATGTTATTGAATTTTAGCTTCTTAATAGGATCAATCTTCTTTTTTCAAGTAGAGAGAATCTTCTAAACATTAAAGCTATATGAAAAAAAAAAAAAAAATGTCCATGAATTTGGCAGAATTAGAAAACCACACATTCAGTTATTGAGGATCACATCCTGTCCCCAATTTGTTTCCCAGAATGATACCATATCATGTCAATTTAAAAACACGATTCAATTGATTATGACATATATACATTCAACGAAGAGGTCAAAGGTTCAAATCGTTTCACTCCACATCAGAATGAAACACGAGATAAGTTGTGTGTTTATGGTTTTCTTTTTATCTTTGATTAGGAACGAAGATTTCTCCAGCAAAGGCTTGGAAAATCTTTTGCCATTGTCGAAAATTTACAGGACACTTATCATTCATTACAAATTGGTGTGATCAAACCAGGTATTCATTATGGAATGCACATTAGCATTCACACGTTTGTCCAATTCTCTGTAAACCAAACGTCAAAGGGACAAATAGTATTTAGTAGGGGTGAACATGGGTTGGGTTGGGTTGAAGAGGTTTTCAACCCAACCCAAATTTTCAGGTTGGTCATTTTTCCAACCCAACTCAACCCGATTAAAGAGACAACCCAACCCAACCCTATATTTTCGGATTGGGTTAGGTTGGGTCATCGGGTTCATCAATACATTGTAAATATATATACTTTTTTTAATCAAATTGGTCATACTTCATACATAAACAAAATACAATCTCTAATCATTATCATATCAAGTTAATGAAATGATATAAATATTTAATATGCAAAAC
>JBBMKA010000003.1:7620986-7634629 GCA_037833695.1 Sechiopsis laciniata
GTATATATATAAATGTATATATGTATATATATAAATGTATATATGTATATATATAAATGTATATATGTATATATATAGATTTAAAAATACTCCTCAACTTAAAAAAAAAAAGCTTTAAAACTACTTATGAATTTAAAAAAAATATAAAGTTTCCAAAAATATTTTTAACTAGAATGCCAGTAATCCATTTTTAGGATGTGGTATGGAAATACATTGAAAGAATGGAAACACAATTGAAAAGACTTCATAAATCACAAACGAATCTTGAACTTGAAATTTCAAAAGAAACATACTCTTAGAATTTGAGACTTTGATCAAGCCCCTCGAGACGTTATTATCATGTTTAGTTTGTTTTTTTTTTCTAATGCTAGGTGTACGATTATTTGTAACGTTATTTAAATTTCAATTTAATGTTATATAAGTAATTGATAAGAAGAAGTCAATGTCAACAAAAACATCAGTGTAATGATATATTATTATACACTATAATGGCAAATAGATTATAGGTCGGAATCTCATAATTACACGGTAACAAGTTTGAACTCTCATTTTTTAATGGATAAAATATATTCATCTTTTAAAAATTAAAATATTTTACAGAAATTTACAAGATTAATCAAATTTATAAAATAATTACAAATATGATCACTTAAAAAAATGACAATCATAGTCATACGTATTAATAATAATACGGTATTGATAATACATAATATTATAATAATACAAAATATTGTATTAATAATATATAATAATGTATTAATAATAAAAAATAATGTATTAATAATAAACAATATTGAATTAAATTAGGATCTAAAAAAAAAGAGAAAAAAATATTGTATTAAATTAGAGCTCTGTTCTTGTTGGCTTAATGATAACTGTATTTATGACTATAGATACAAATATTTTTAAATTTAACTAAATTTTTAATTATTTTGTTAAAATAGACAATCCATTACAATTTCCCAATATTTATCATGTATGAAATATTTTTACAAAATCATCAAAATTAAAATATAGGTAATTTACTACCTACCACAAAATTCAAATTAACTTCTTTTTTGTCAATGTACATCAAATGACCAGTAATCATGGGTTCAAGTTTCCCATCCCCAATTGTGGTAATCACAACAAATTAGGAAATATATCAAGCATTTAAAAACTTAGTAAATATTAATAATGGTAATTGACGCATATACCCTTGTTTTTTAAAATTACAAAAGGTTGCATAATATTAATAATAATAATAACAAACCCACCAAAATCCCAAAGAACACTCCAGCCGATTCGCAAGCCTTTTTTCTAAACTTCTCAACCGCCTCTGTTTACAAGCCGCCTGCCCCTTTCTTGGTTTCCGCCTCCGCCGCAATCCCATCATCGATCTTCTCTCTCGGCGACTAGTAAGGTAAGACACTTCCGCGTTTGTTTTGAAAATTGATTACTCACAGTTCTCGATTCATTTCTCTCATAATTGGTTCGGTTCTTAATCAAATTGACCCACCAATTATTCCGTTCAACTGGTTATAAATTTTTGTTCATAATCGTTTGTTTGTTTTTTTTTTTTTTTTTGCATATTTTCATTGTTTCATGTCTAATTAGTTCTACTGCATTTACTAATTACTACATAAAACTCGATTCTACTGATATTTTTGAGCTTATGAAAATGTGCTCCTCCTATACCCGGTGGTATATGAAATTAATCGTTAAATTATTTTAATTTCGGATTATATTTTTTAATGTCTAAATTTAATCTGAATCAAAATGGTATTTCAAGTGTTATCTTTTATCATAACTATCATGAGGAGTTGCCCTAATGGTCCTAGAAGGTCTTGAAATCTAAAAAGTTATGAATTCAATTCATGGAGTGATGGGGTCATCTAAATGAGAAATAACTTCCTACTAGTTTTCTTGATACCTAAATGCTGTAAGGTTAGTCGTGTGTCTAGTAAGAATATTCGAGATGCACGTAAGCCGACCCGAACACTTAAAGATATAAAAAAAGTTTTTTTTTTTTTTTTTGTTGATATTCATGAATGTGTGGGCCAGCTTACTATTCTAACGGAATATACTATCTGACCCTACAATATTTGGATGTGAAGAAAATTCTCCTATTTAGATAACCACCATGGATTGACCATCACATTTTGGTTTGTTAAGACCGTTTTGACTATGGGATACCTACCCATGATGCTTAAAAAAGTGTTATCTTTATTACGAATTCAATAAGTTCGAGATATGTTGCATTGCAATTTAGAATATCTATTGCCATGCTTGATACTAATTAAACCAATCTTGCTTGTCCCATTTTCGAAGTTTGTATCAATGGAGCAAACGGATGTTAAATTGAAGCTTCTAATAGACACGAAAGCACAAAGAGTTCTTTACGCCGAAGCAGACAAGAAGTTCATCGATTTTCTTCTGAATGTACTGTCCCTTCCACTTGGGGCTGTAATTAGGCTATTGAAAAAGGATGGCATGGTAGGGTGTTTGGGAAATCTCTACGAGAGTGTAGAAACCTTGAACGACGAATATTTGTTGCAGGCAAGTCAGAGCAAAGAGGCAGTCCTAAAACCCAAAGTTTTATTCAATTGTTTGACCAAACTCTTGCCTGATATTGCTGTCCCAGTTGCACCTACGTGCAGTAGAATTTCTTATTCTTCTACTTTCAATTTCTCTGCCAACAAAATTTCTGATATCCATAATGCAACTTGTCCGATTTGTGGGAATCGCATGACCGTAGCTTGTACGTATGTGCCAAAGCTTCCAAGTGAAGAAAATCAACTAGCTCCTGGATTTGTGAAGGATTTGGCAACTTACATTGTGATGGATGACCTGACTGTGAAGCACATTTCTGACTTCTCCATTACAACTCTTTTGAAGAAGTTTAATGTCCAGGATGTGGATTCTTTGGAGGAGAGAGTCATCACTTTGGATGTCAATGAGGTAATAATATGTACATTTCCACAAGTTTTTGCTTGCTTGGTTGTTTAAAGTTAATGTGGACAAACAGATCTTTATTGTTTCGGTTAAGTTGGTCGCTATAGATTAGACTTAGTTTTTGTTTGGTCCCTATGATTAACTAACTGTTATGCTATTCTTCAACCTGGGAAGCAAAATTTGATAATAAGCTTGCTATTTTGTAGGGTGTGGAATTACTGGAGGCCTCGTTGCAGTCGAAGACAGTACTCACGAATGCCTTCCTTAAAAGACGTAGATCACACACTGACATTGAGGTTAAG
Organism: Sechiopsis laciniata; assembly: GCA_037833695.1. NCBI lineage: Eukaryota > Viridiplantae > Streptophyta > Magnoliopsida > Cucurbitales > Cucurbitaceae > Sechiopsis > Sechiopsis laciniata. The sequence goes on from JBBMKA010000003.1 coordinate 7,624,223, forward strand.
TTGTCTGAGGATGTTGTCAAGCATGCTATCTAATTGTTGAGTGTTAGTTTTGTGTTGTGTGTTAGGTTTTGAATTCAATATTCTAATCAAACTTTTTTGGTATCCGTGTATGATTGTAAATAAGTATTTTGGTTATTTTTTAAAGTAGAGATCATGTAGGACAAGTGGGTGTCATTTAAGACTATGATTTTCATTAAAATGTTTCAATGTGACATTTTCCCATAATGCACAACTTTTTCTACTTAATTTAATTTTGTTATTCATTTATTTTCAAAATGATTTGATACTAATAATATAAGTGAATAAATAAATTTGTCATTTAACTCAACTGGGTTGTCATATACTAAAAGAATTGATTGGTTAATAACATTATCTGTTTTGATATGTACTCAGTTGAAAATATTTGTGAGTCTGTTTTAGTATTTTTCTTAAAATAGAAAAAAGAAAAGAAAAAAAATAGGATGATCTGTTTCAAATTTAGAAGAAGTCCCTTTTTTGTCTCACTCTCTCAACTACCTCTGTTAACAAAATGGGATGCTCTCTCTCTCAATCCACCACTGCCATCCTCGCTCCTGTCTCGGCGACTATAAGGTAAGCCATTTCCATTATCTGTAGTTGCTTTTGCATAATTGAAAACTCACACTATTCATTTCTGTTCTCATCTCATAATCAAACTGTGTTTGATGCTGCATATTTCAATTCCATTGCTTCATATCTAATTCTGCTGCATTTAATACATAAAACTGGATCCTGCTGAAAGTTTTAAGCTGATAAAATTGATAAGAATTCATTCAATTTCAGATTATTGTGTGATATGTTTTCCAATTATCTAAGAGGCGATGAGTTCATGGTAGGACCTACCTAAAAAATAATTTTCTACGAATTTTCTTTAGGATCAGATGGTATGCCATGCTTTTTTTTTCTCTAGAGCATCATGCACTTAAAAACACAAAATATAAATTAATCTCTTCAATATAGATTTTTTTTTGTGTGCATATAATCACTTCATAAAAAACATGAAACATTAAATATTAATTTCAAATAAAAATTTAAAGTTCTTTAATCAAATTTATGGTCTCTAAATACATATTCATCTTCATCTACTCTTTCATTGACAATAATTAGGGAGAACATAGGAGTGAATTGACAATTATGTTTTAATTTTTTTTTATAAAACTTTGAAATAATTGTTGATTGAATTTGAAATTTAAAATATATAGAAAAAATGAGTAAAATCTTTCTATTTTACTCAAATTTTAAATAAATAAAAATACCTTCAACGCTTTTTTTGCTTTTTAAAAAACTGATCCCATGAAATTAGTCAAATTGCATGCAAACTAATACAAAAACTCTCATATATATATATATATAGTATGCTTCATTCAAGATCTCAGGTTCGAGACTCATCTATGACATTACTCATTTGATGTCTCCCGGTGCCTGGACTAGAGATGAGCGTGGTTATCCTTGTTTCAAAAAAAAAAAAAAAAAAAATATATATATATATATATAAATATAAAAGATGGAGTTCAATATTATCTTTATCTTAATCTTATTATCGATATATTGCATTGCATTTTAGTTTTTTGATACCCATTAAAGAAAAATTACTTTTCCCATTTTGAAAGTTGGCATCCGTGGAATTAACTTCTCAAGGATTTTCTTGATAAATAAATGTTGTAGGCTGAAATTGTTTGTGTGTAAAAATAGTTGAGGTGCTCGTAAGTTGATCCAGAAATTTACTGTAAACAAAAAAAAGGATGGCATGGTGGGGTGCTTGGGAAATCTGTACGAGAGTGTAGAAACCTTGAACGAGGCACATTTGTTGCAGCCAAGTCAAAGCAAAGATGCACTCCTAAAACCCGAAGTCTTGCCCGATGTTGGTGTCCCAGTTGCAGCTAAACCTGCTACATTGTATACGTGCAGTAACAATATGTCTTTTGATGACACCTGCCGTGGTTATGTTTCATTATATCTATAATGAAACTTGTCCGGGTTGTGATGACTACATGCGAGAAGAACTTACGATTGTGCCGAAGCGTTCAAGTGCAAGAAATCGACCAGCGACCGGAGGAGGGGGATTTGTGAAGGACTTCGCAACTTATATAGTGATGGATGACTCGACTGTGAAACACATTTCTGACTTCTCCATTACTACTCTTTTCAGAAAGTTTAATGTCCAGGATGTGGGTTCGTTGGAGGAGAAATTCATCACTTTGGATGTTGATGAGGTAATATATACATGCCACTAGCTTTCAATTGGTTGGTTGTTTGAGTCGGGTGGCGTGATGGTTGAAGACTTGTGTTTTGAAGGTGTGCTCAACTCCCTTCAAGGTTCCAGGTTCAAAACTCACCTATGACATTAATTCCTTCAATGTCTTCTGGTGCATGGCCTAGAGACAAATGTGGTTACCCGAGTATAGTGGAGCAAAGCTCCAATTTTTTTATTTCAAAAAAAAAAAAAAAAATTGGTTGTTCGAGGTTAATGTGAAAGAATTTGAGTCATTTGAGTTTTTATGGTTTAGTCTAAGTTCTGATTTAGTCTTTATGTTTGAGCTTAGATTTTTATATAGTCTTTATGGTTTAGTCGAATTTCATAAATCCTTCTTGCTAATAGTATATTAACTTAATGTTCAAAAAGACATTGAATAATTAAGAAGTGATGGGTTCATGGTTGTCACTTTACTTAGGAATTAATTGTCTACAAATTTCTTCTACATTTAAATGTTGTACGATCGGGTGAATATCGTGACAACAAAGATACGCACAAGCTGGTCTGGATAGTCATTGTATATATATATAAAAAAATGGTCAATTTTTTGAGTAGGTAAATTTGAGTAGTTGTATCAGTTGACTTACTCTATTGGGTCTTAGTACGATTTAAAAAATGAAAGGAAATTGGTGAATTGCAATTTAGAGACAACTTAGGATCAAATTTAATAAAGTCATAGCGAACAAATGAAAACTAACGTCAAACTGTGATGACTATGTTAATTTTGGAACTATAGGGATGAATTGAAATTTTGTTTTAAACTACGGGACAACTTTATAACTTGTTATCAGACAATATGCAGTCTCATCTCAAAATCAATTAAATTAATAATGAGATACGTAACGTATATATCTTATAAAGCTGATGACTATAAGACCTCACTTTTCCAATGTGAGACCTTTCAAGATGTTGCATATTTAGATTCATCATTTTAGATTGAATCTTAATTTCAACTTCTTTTTACGAAATGCTTGTTTGGGTTTAATGGATTATGTCACCATATTAGATAAAATTTGGTTTCATCTCAAAATCAATTGACAATAATATAACTCACCTATGTATCTTTATAAAGGTTATAATGTCTTCCCCACTTTTTTAATGTTGGATCCTCAACACGTATTTAACTGTTACTTAATATGTCTATGAAACTTTGTTGCAGTTTGCAACTTTGGAAGCAAAATTTGATGAAAAAGTTGGTATTTTGTAGGGTGTGGAATTACTGGAGGCTTCGTTGCAATCGAAGACAGTTTTGACGCATGCCTTGCTTAAAAGACGCAGATCACACATTAACAATGAGGTAATTATGTTGTCTCATGCTGTTCTTAAGCATACTATCTAATTGTTTAGGGTAATTTGTTTTTTTTATTGAATGTTTGGTTTTGAATACAATAATCAAATAGTATTGGTATGATGCAGATAAGTCATTTGTTGAATTTGGTCTATGATCTATTAGGTCAAGTTCTTCTTGTGAACATTTTTGTCTACGATTGATTTCAATAAGAATTTTCAGTTGCCTGATATGGATTAGCAAGTAATTTAAATGAAGTTATATGAATTTGATATTTTTAACGGAGAAAGATTTAGGTGCAACCTAGGTTACACCTCCAAAAATGCAGTCATTTGGCGGGAGTGCAGCCTAGGCTACACCCAAATCATTCTCTTTTTAATGTCACTCATTTTACTCATACGGTATACTAAGTTTTTGTTCTGTGTCAAAGTTATATATGATTAAAAAAAAACAATTGGTTAGATTGGTCAACATACCCGCACCGTCACCATATTTTTTTAATATCCGTGAGTGTCTGGAATAGCTTACGCGCGCCTTGATTTGATTATTCTAACAGAACATATCATATGCCCCTACATCATTTGGATGTCAAAGAGAATTCATAGAAAATTATTTTTAGTAGGAGGCTTAGATTGAATCTTTTACCTCTTAATTACATATGACACTCTTGACCACTAAGATCATATGTGACAAATCTTAAAGGCAAACAAATAAGAAAAGGTTCATAATAACATAAAACAAAGGGTAATTAATAACCAAAGCACATGGATGACATTGTGCTATAATCCCAGTAGAAAATGACAAGAAACACATAAAAATAAACCCTTTAGCTTCTGCTTCTCTGCTTCCTCTCATTATTTCTTCTTCACAATTGACACTGTAATGCAAAGTGATCAATGAGTTTTAAAGGGAAACAATCAAAATACAGAAACAGAAATTTGTTTTCGGGAATACCATGATGTTGTGTCTAATCTGTCGAAGAAACATGTCGGCCAGCACAGTGGCCGTGTGCACTGAAGCCTTTAGCAACTTCACACCCTACCAAGTTATATAAAAATAAATTATCATTAAATTGAATATCCTCATTTCATATAAAAAACTGATGTTCACCAAACCCTCCTCTAATTTATCATCCAAGCTTCGCTCCCCTATACCCGGAGTACCACTCGCTCGTCCTTAGGTTGTGGCACAGGGATACTTCGAAAGGTATTCTAGTTTAAGCGCTTTCCAGTGTAGCGTCAAACTAGGGATCTCTAAAAAAAGTATATCTTGAAGTTCTAAGCCTCGACTACTGGACTGTCCCTTGAGGACTCCTCTAATTTATCATATAATATACCTCAACTCTTCATGCATCTACTAAGTACTCTACCAAACAGAATTATTTCTGGTTTTCAAATGGCAAACCAAATATACCATAAAAAACTATTCTATATTGGATTATTTGTCAAATAAAGATTCAAGAAAATAACCTAGAGTGCTTTTGAGAGAATGAGTTTAATCTATACTATTTAAGTATTAATTTTTTAGGATAAAATACTTTTTTATCCCTTAAACTTTGAAAACTTTCCCTTTTTAGTCCTTGAATTATGAGATTTGTTCTATTTTAGTTCATGAACTTTCAAAAGTTTGATTTAAGTTATTTTTTTAAAGAAATAACTTAAAATTGATCATTATAATAAATTTATAGTTAATATTAATCTAAATTAGTTCAATAATATGAATAATTTTAATTTAATCAAAGACAAAATGTGAACACATTTCTGAAATTTATAGAAGAATATGACAAAAAAAAAATTAAGAAAACAAATCTTTTTTTCTCTTTCTAAAGACTATTTTTAAAGTTCGGGGACCAAAATGGAACAAATCTCAAAGTTAAAGTTTGAGGATAAAATTAAACTTTTGAAAATTGAGATACTAAAAGTGAAGTTTTGAAAGTTCTAACCAAAATAGTGTTTTAATCAATTTCTTATGAGTTAACAAAAAAAAAAAAAAAAAAAAAGAAAAGAAAATGAAAGGCAAAACGAAACATGAACATTGAGAAGGCAAAGACCAACCTCATTGATATCAAAATGTACATACGCCTCCTCAATGAATCCAATATCCTCCACATTTAAGTCCTTCAAAACCGAAAGGGTGGACATGGGGTAAGGCATGTATGCCGACTCGGCTTGAAATAGTCGATGGTGTTCAAGGCGTCGACGCTGCGGAAGAGATTTGATATTGAACCAACCGTGGCGTCGGTGGAGAGAAGCTTAACCAATAACCACAGTTCCAACAGGAAGGGGCAAGAAGAGTGAAGAGCAAGCTTATGAATTTGTTGTCTGCTTCACCATATACAACTTTAATTTCTTTGGTTTTCTGTCTATCACAAGCTTCAAACTCCCTTTGGTTGACATGGCTTTTCTCTATGTTTTTCTCTGTCACTTGTATTTAACTTGAACTGAACTAAATACTATTTTGTCTTTTTGACGATTCGTTTACAGAGAATTCGACAAACGTGTGAATGTTCATCAAGTTTCATTCCATTACTGATTCTTTTTGTTAGTTTTAAACCACCAACACCTTTAAATCATTTGTTAATACCATTTTCAATCGAAAGGGTTCGTGTATGATCAATTCCTGATCACACTAAACTTTGACATTTGTTCTATTTTGGTTTATTTTTAAAAGTCTAATTTTAGTCTCTAAATTTTAAAGTTTGTTCAATTTTAGTCCCTAAACCTAATTTAAATTGGTTCTTCTGATAAATCTGAAGTCAATATTAATTGAATTTAGTTCAATAATGTTAATAATTATAATATAATTAAAGATAAAATGCATACATACTTATAAAAACTTATAGAGAAAGATATGGCCAACAAAAATCTTAACTCAACATTATTCGATGACTAAGAAGCCATATTTTTAATTGGGGTAGAACTAAAAGATATAGTGAAATAGTCATTCATTTAATGAAAAGTGAATAGAATTTACCATGAGGGTCAATATTGAACTTTTTTTAAGTTTATGACACAAATTTCAATGTTTTGAGACTAAAATTTGATTTCTTAAAATTCAAGAATTAAAATGAAACAAATGCTTGAAATATAAATATATTATGTTTGTGTCAATTTTCCTACATATATCCTAATGCGACAAGTACTTACCAGAAACATAAATATTTATGTTCGTGTCAATTTACTACACATCTATGTAGTTAGCCACCAATGATTAAACTCATTTACAAGTATCTTATGATAATTTCCAGTTTTCTTATGTAACCATTAGGTAATCGATGGTAGTTAAAAAAGACATTCGTTTAAAAATAGTTCTATAGTCTTGGGATTAGAGTAATAGTTAGTTGACACATCTAAAAGGTGCGACACTTTGATAACCGTAGAGTAGCTTAGCGGTCAAAAAAGTTTTAGAGATCTAAGAGACGAAGAGTTTAATTTATAGTGATCACCTATATATATACATATATATATACATACACACATGATAATTTCGTATCATTGTTATTTTACAATGAAATGTCTAGTAGAGCTTAGTTATCGAATATTGGACAAACATATGAATGTTTGAGTCTTTTTGTGTTGGACACTTTTTAATACTTCAAATCTATCAGACACAAAATAAATACCTTAATTATACTAAATAATACCTTAATTATACTAAATACTAAATGAACAAAATAAAATAAAACAAGATCCTTCTTAGTAAATTTCTTTTAAGACTGAAAAAAAAGTCTCTCAATGTATATGTGACGAACTTTCTGCAACCATGAAGCCAGTGGATGCTGTAACCAAAGTAAGTCATATTGCTATAGGGCTTAGAGTCAAATATCAAACGGTTCAAGACAGCAATGCTGTCAAGAGCTCCATATCCTACTACTTACGACGAATAGATGACGTCATTTTGTTTGTTCAACAATTTCGAGTGGAAAAATTTGAACCTATAACCTCTTGTCATACATGTTGGGAAAAACACTCCTATTACCGCAGGAATGAGCAAGAAAATTAATTAAGAGATTAAAGGAAACAACAAAAAGAACAACACAAGAATTTACGTGGAAAAACTCCAAAACCCGGAGAAAAAACCACGGGAAAAGAACTTTTACTATGTGAAAAATTGTTACAATCACAAAGAATTCTCTCCCTGACCCCAGTTACAAAAACCACTCTTCAAAGCTTGTACTAATCACAACTTTTGCTCAACTTTCGTATACAAAAGAGTTAGTGCACATGCTTAAAGTGAGATTCTAATTGGGATACCTTGAATCCAAGTCCATTTACTCCTTTTATAGTGCTTGGAGCACACCACATTCTTGCATCTTTCTAATGTGGGACAATTTTTCTCATATTTTGCCAAAACTTTTTATGTGAGACAAACTTTGTTAATATTTTGCCAAATTCTCAACAATACACACGTGCTTATGTCGATTTAACTATGACTTTATTTGCTGAATTTATTGCAGCACTTATAAGCTCATGAAAAAATGGTAAGTGATATAGCAGAATAAGAGGATACAAACTATGATAAAAGGATATGGCATGTACATGATTAAGGCTTGAAATCCTTTTAAGAACACAAGTTATCTCGAACCAGAAGGCTATATTTTCATCGATTAACGATTATCCTACCACAAAAGGTTCATAAAATAACATATAAAACAAAGATATTGTGCTATGATAATTAATCCCAGTATATAGAATATCATAAATCTAAACCCCAAAATCATCAAAATCAAAGGCAAAACAAAACATTAATGTTTTTTTTTAATGACCTCCCAATTAGACATTCTCAAGGTTTGTTTGTTGAATTAATGAAGAATTTAAAATGAGTATTTTGTAAGATCTAGATTCAAAAAACAAAAATAATAAACACAAATTGCGACTACCCCCTTTCGCAATTTTCCGATTTCCTATTGATATCTTGGATCGTGTCAATAATGAAGCATTGCGAGTGTACTTGTCACATCAATTCAAATACAATGATCCTAGCATTGATGTAATTAAGAGGGTAGCAGATGCGATAAAAGACAAGTGGTTTGAAATTTGAGAGAAGGAGAATTATTCAAATACATATGGGAAAGTTTTTCCTTTCACAATTACTTTAAAATTCACAGTTCTCTTCTGCACTGCCAGCTGCTAAACTCTATTAAATTGTTTTAAATGTTAAAAGGACTATATTTAAACTTTTTGAAAAATAAAGATACAAAAATTGAACATTTGAAAGTTTAGAAATATAATAATCCTAGACAAGTCCGGATTATAATAATGTTAGGAATGAATGTATGAGTTATACAGTAGATTGGAAAATTGAAAAATGGAGGAGATTTATTACCTATAGGAACATGAAAAGTTGGCTCTAACAAGAAGGCATTACATTACTGAGTTGATTTATCAATTATCACACAAAAAATTCATGAAGGCAAGCTTATAACAAAAGGTGCATAAGTACATAAAACAAAGTAGTAAATAAGTACAGCAGATGACATTTTTCTTATATGATATATCCCAATAGAACATGACTAGCTTCCTCTCATCATTCCTTCTTCACAATTGACACTGATGCAAAATAATAATCAATGAGTTTGGAAGGGGGGAACAGTAAAAAACAAAACAGAGAATTGTTTTTGGGAATACCATGATGTTTTGTGAAGTCAATCTGTTGAAGAAACAATTTCCTTTTTTGACAAACCAATCTAAGCCCCAACTCATTCCCATATATTTGGATGACTCTCTCAAACCCCCCACCCTCTTATTTATAAGTATTTCATCTAACAAACTCCCTATCTAATTAAACAAATGCCCTTATAGTATTCTTAATTGCTCTAAGGCCCAAACCTATCACAAACCCATCATTAAAAAACTATTATGGGTTGGACTAGTCGTCGGTCGAGAGAATGAGTTTAATCTAATTATTAATTTTCTATGAGTTAACCTGACAACCGCGGAAAAGTAGAATAAACCAGAACATTGAGAAGGCAACAACCAACCTCATTGATGTCGAAATGCACAAGCTTCTCCTCAATGAATTCAATGTCTTTCACATTTAACTCCTTCAAAATGGGAATAGTTGACATGGAGGAGCCAGACATGGGGTTGACAGTAAGATCATCCATCAACATGAACTTACCTTCTTTCACATAGCTTCCACCATCACTTCCATAAACATAAGTTGCATTGCGGGTCATGGGCTTGCCCGCATCTGGGACATTTTGCGTCGTATGTAGTAGTAAAACTTAGACAATAATACTGGCGATTAGGACATGAATAATAGTTCTTTGGCATAAGAAGGAAGTCTGCATGCCGATTTGGCTCACCACGCTGCGTAAGAGACTTGAGCTCGAACCAACCATGGCGTCGACAGAGAGAAGCTTAACCACAGTTCCAACAGGAAGTGCAAGAACTGTGAACAAGAAGTCTATGAATGTGTTGTCTGCTTCACCATATAGAACTCTCTTTTCTTTTTTGTCTATCACAAGCTTCAAACTCACTTTCTTTGACATGCTTTTTCTCTGTTTTTCTCTGTTCCTTGTCTTCCACTTGACCTGAACTAAATACTAGGGGTGAACAAAAATCCGACAACCCGAACCAACCCAACCCAATTTAACGGGTTGGGTTGGGTTAAATATATTTTTGAGTTGGTTGGGTTCAAAATCATGAAATTTTTATGGGTTGGGTTGGGTTAAGGGTTGACCTAAAATTAACTCAACCCAACCCGACTAACCCGAATTTATTATTTAGTTTAAAAAACATTTTTTTTGTACATGTAACATAATTATCATGTTATTTAATTATTTAGATTATATGTATATTTATTTAATTATTATTGTTAGACTTTTTATTTTTCACTATGTTTT